>PVKA01022840.1:0-36498 GCA_004027165.1 Ctenomys sociabilis | reverse complement strand
ATAAGTCTGTTCTAATGTATGTTTTAATATGTTTGGACTGCTATAAAAACGCTATTGACTTGGGAATTTATAATGAACAAAATTATTCTACTGTTCACCCTTCTTCCTGTGTACTTCCCTTATAAATTCTCTTATAAGGGCCATGATTACATTTATTGAGAACTCTGCATTCATTATCCAGTCCTTCCCCAAAGTCTTATACCTGCTATCTTTTAATATCATCACTTTGGACTTAGTTTTTGGAAGACTATAAATATTCAGAGCATAGCAATATATGTGTATTTGAAAGACTGAACAAGTCTTCATCATTGCAAATGTGTTGACAGACAGGGATCTTCTCCCATTCGACCTGCTGAGTCATGGCGTTTCCTGCTAATCTAAGCAGGATGCAGTTGGAGTCAGGTGGGGTGGCTGCCGCTAGGCCCTACAGTTGGGATGCTCATATCAGGCACTCCTGTGAGTGCTGCTCCCTACCCATCCTTCGGTAGACTGAATGGCTGGCGGGACAAAGGCTGGCATCAAGGTTTACATTTGGTGGGTCTGTGACTAATGTGGGCAACTGTGTCTCTCACTGGGTGAGACTATTGGTGACTGAACACGAAGGTTTCTTGACAAAGAGGGCTGCCACACACCTCCTTTCCATGGAGTAGCGACATGGCTACAGAGCTACTCAGGGAGCCACAACCTAGAACCGCGTCTGCCGGCTTCTTCTGGCATTAAGTGTGGACTATGTTCTGCTGGTCTGTAAATTGGTGTGCACTCCAAAACCACCAGGGAGAGGGCTTAGAAGAGCCTCTGTGGTCATAAGGTTGGCAGGACTGGCTCTGAGGGCACAGTGGGCATGCCTCCTTGCAAGTACCAAGGGGAGAAAGACTAGTCTCAGGCAAAACCAAAAAACAGATAGAGTCAAGCTTGAGGGCCAATTCAGAATCTTCTGTGGGGTCAAAACCTGCCTTTTACACAGACATTAGCACATGTCTTTTGGCATTTCTAATTGTGAATAGGACCAGACCCAACCATGAGGAAGCCTGGCTTTAGTGGATGGGCTACTTGAATGCTAATTAGGTCTGAGATTGGTTGGGCTTGTCACTGAAGGCTCAGAAGGGGTTGAGTCCTTCAAGGATCATGGCGCATGTGCTGATGACAGGACCTACACCAAGCAAATGGCTTATGGGGGCATGGGGACTGCTTCCTGATGGCAGCCAGCATCATAGCTTGTAAGTGCACAACTGGGTAGGAGCGTGCACTCTCCAAATGCGCTTCTTTGAGCATGAGCCCTACACAGTGTTCTTGCACATGCATTTCTTACCTGTTATTTCTATTCTTTTTCAAAAAATTAAAAAAATATTTATTTGGTACAGGGTGTCACTATGCAGTTAAGACTCATAGTAATCCTTCTGTCTCAGTCTCCCCAGCTCTGGATGACAGGTGTGCACCTCCATCCCTGGTTTTGGTGGCTGGCATGGGTGGTTCAGAGGCTAGCATGGCATACAGTACTGGGGATTAAACCTCGGACCTTCTGCTTGCCAGTCAGGTGCTTATACCCCTGAGCTATTTCCCTAGGCCTTTACTTCTATATTTGGTTCGTGTGCTTAGTTGGGGAGATATGAATAGGAGACAAGTTATTCTACCATTTGGTGAGATTCCTTACCTGAAATTTTATTATGATAAAAATTCAATATTCCATACGTTTACATTTCAACTGTTACATAATAGATTGCATTCTCCTTTCTTAGTGAAAATTTATATCTCTAGGGGCCAGAGAGATAGCTCAGTAGAATAAATGCTTGCCTGGCAAGAGTAAGGGCTTGAGTTCAATCTCCTGTTCCACCACACAAAAAAAGAAAATTTATAACTCTGATTGGTTAGTATTTGTGAAAAATCTTCAAGAATATCTTTAGTTACTAAATTTCATGTGGTCTATGATCTACTGATACTTATCTATTCTGGATGCCATCAATGTTTTTTGGTCATTTTTTTAAGGCTTAATTGAATTAGAAATATCCAACAATTTTTCTTCCTAAAAGTTTGAAGAATGACAATGTTTAGATTTGCTAATATGCTTATGCCATCTTTACTTTGCCTGTGTTTTAGTTTTAGGTTATTTACTTTCATTTTTAGTGTTCTTTTTTCAGTGTATTAAATATAGCATCTTCTGTGACTCTATTATGGAGGCATACAGGCTAAAGTTAGTAGTTATTTTTCTTTACATACTGAATATCACCGAGCTGAGATTTTAAAGGTTATTAATTAAGATTGCTTTCAACTGGAGACTTGTGCTTAGATGTCCTTAAAGAAGCAAATGAATAAATAAGGAAATGCAACAACATTGAAATTTAAATGCAGACAGTACCCTTGGGGAAGTCTGCTCCCTGACTGTAGCTCTGGGCAACAATAAGTTCAAACAGTTATTCTTGGGTTTCCTCAATGACATCAATGGTTGTGTTTCTGTGAAACATTTCCTAAGTGTTACTGGGGGACGTAATTAGAGAACTCGGCCTACCCTATATTTCAAAATGTTTATTTAAGAAAAACTATTACATAGAAGAGAATTTCTGTTCAACAGCAGTAAAGGAAAGGTCGTATTTATACTCAATATATCTAAATGTGCTTTTTTATATTTTCATGTATATATAGATGCAAAAAGAAAGTGAAAACGGCAGGCCAGAGCACACCAGAGGGGACAATTTAGGGAAAAATGCTTATTTAGTGAAGACGTTATTTAATATTCAGAATTCTTTTTAGAGATGATTGATTTTCTAAATTTCCAGCCCAGAAGACAATACACATCCTCTTACATTACATTCAGTCTATTGACTCAAAAGAATGGAATTAGAAATAATTGCAAAAAGGTTCATAAACTTTAATAGATGGCAAGCTGGGCTAGCTATTAGAGTTAGAGGCAAGTCTGAGAATCAGTTTCCAGGTTCTTAGTCAAGTGTTCTGCTATAAAAATGTTACTTTGCCTTCAAAACTCTCCCTCATGTAAACCTTCCTTGCTTGTTTAATGGTCTCCCTCATTTCGCTTCAATTTTGCTTCTTAGCTGTTATCTCAGATTTAGATTTATATTCTGCACGATGCCATGTAAGCTCTTTTCTCTTATTTAAAAACTGTATAGAGACTGAACTATGAATATGAGTGGAAATAAATTATTTTACTATTTTGATCTAAAGGATAGCATAATACTCCGGGATGACAAACTTGCTTCGTTTGCTTTGTGGGATCTTTGAATAAATGTAGGAAACAATATAATAACTTTAAATGTCAAACAATTAAGTATCAAACAGCCAAGTATGTAATATTTATGAGAAAATTACTGTGTTGATATACTGTAGTTTGTTTACTCTTTAGGGTGTGCATGTTTTTACAAACTTTTAAAAACGTTCCTACTTTTTTGTAGCAACAATGACACCGATTTTGAATAATTTCAAATATATTTAACTTCATTCTACCAAAACTTTTACTTGTTCCAAACCTCTTGATTTTTTTACTTTATTGTCATGGGATTGTTAATTGTGATATGTCCAGGTCATTTGAGTAAGTATCACCTAGAGGTTGAGCACAGTTCTGGGTGTCTGTGGGTGACTGGCACATTGGTCGGCTCACTGAGGAAAGCAGACTCTGCACAGCTGTGGGTGGCACCAGCCAGCATGAATTAGAAGGAGGAAGCAATTGGAACTCCACTCTTTAGCACTGCCTTTGAACACTGGTCTTCAGTTTCTTCAGCCTCCCTTTTAGCTTCACCAGCCTCCCTACGCTAGTGACCCTGGGAGAGCTTCCCGGTCTTCAGACTTCTATGGATACTGGGTCTTGCGACTGTCTGGTGGTGAGATGGCTGTTTTCAGCTTTTCTATCTCCCATTTCACAGGTGGCCTTGTGAATTTTTCATTTTTAATCCTAGAAACTTACCTAATACATGCCTTTGGGCAACTATGCATTTATTTTATGTTTGATTCTGTTCCTCTAGGGACTCCTGAACCATGTATCTAAAAGAATTCCTTTCACTTTACTTGTGGTTCCTTGTTAACTGCCATGTTATCATTTGTATACAGCTGTACTATGAATGATTACTGTGGCTTTTTTTCCTTTTACTTAGCCTTCTGTAAGTACATGACTTGCCCTTTGTTAATTTGTATAGCTGGTAACTTTTCATTCTACATTTTTTCTTTAAATCTATAGTAATATCTTTTATGGATTCATTTACATGACTAGATTGTAACTTTTAAAATTAATAATTATATTTTTGTATTATGTTATCCAGTGTCTCATATATCTACTCTCCTGGTATTTATTTTAGTGCTCAGAGATAGGTATCTCTTCAATGTACTAGAATGTAACTAAGATTTTCTTGTATTTAACTGTAGTTTAACACTGTTTTACCAGAATATAAATGGAACTTCCAGGTTTAGAAAAAAAAAAATATATATATATATATAGTGAGAACTAAACATAAAGATAAACCAAAGTGGATGCAATAAATATAGATACATAAATAAATACAACAAAATTCTATGATATTGATTCTTTTCATATTTGATTATATGAGATGCCACAGATCATTGTTTTTTTTATATGTATATATTTGGTACAGGGTCTCACTACACAGCTTGGACTCCTATTGATCCTTCTGGCTTCAGTCTCCCCAGAGTTGGGATTACAGGGGTGCACCCCACACCTGGACTCTGCCCGGCTCAGCATAGGAGTGGGGCCGGTGCAGTATGTGGTGAGACACATGATAAAGCCTGAGAATACCTTTTTAGTGATTACGTTATGTGATACAAACCAGACACGAAAAGCTGCATATTGTATGATCCTCATTATATGAAATAACTGTCATACGTAAATCCATAGAAATAGAAAATCGTCTAGCAGCTGTCAAGGGCTAGGGAGAAAAGAGGCATTCTTTCAATATGATGAAAATATCTTCGAGCTGGATAGATGTGCTGTTTGCACAGTATGGTCAAGGCCCCAAATGCCAGTGGGTGTACTGTATGAAATGGCTACGTGTTCTTAAAGAACTGTTCATGCTATTTGAGATAAAATGAATGGATATAATAGAAATCCTTTTATGTCATGAAATAACAATTTGTTACTCTGAAAACTGCTGTCTTTCTCTTGACTAAAACCCATCTTTGTTACTACTATGAGGAAGTATAATCCTACTAGTAGTAAACTTTGGTCATGTCTGACCCTTGTAGGACTAGCTCACTGCTTAAACTCTGTAAAGTGATGGACTACATTCCCTTTGTAATGGTTACATTTTCACCTTTACAAGAGAACCATTTCTCAAAAGAACCACAGCTTAGTTATTCCCAGTATTAAAATAAAATATAAGTCAAGAAGTAAATCTATCATGAAATTTATATGTGAAAGAGTACAACAGAAGACAGTAGCTATGAAAATAGTAATAGGAAAGGCAAAGAAATTGAAGATGATGATCATTTATTTCATGGAATGGTGAGTACTGGGGTGGGAATTGACGGTTGTGTGGAACATCTTAAGGAACGGGGCTAGAGATGTGAAATTAGAGGACAATAGTATCCCAGCTCAGATTAGTTGTGTTTCGATTCTATTTTAGATTATTTCAAGTAAACTTTTACCTATGTGGCTAACATTTGATTAGTGAGTGACGGGAAATAGCAAGTGACAAAGGAAGCACTGAAGAATGAAGTCATTCTCATTTTTCATTTCTTTGTTGTCTTTTATTAAATCTTCACAATATTCCTGTGAGAAACACAGATGACTGGCCAGGGACATAGCTCAGTAGAATAAGCACCTACCTGGCAAGCACAAGGTTCTGAGTTTAACCCCAGTACCACACAAAAAAATAAACAAAAACCTGATTGATAGTCGAGTAAAAGGGTCTTGACTGAAAAGCCCACATCTGTGCTGAAAACTATATCCTAAATAAAATACCATTTTAGAATATCACTATTGAATTTACTAAGTCTTATTTTCATAAGACACCTTTAAACCAAGACGATTACATTCTAAGACCAATAGACATAGGAGACAAAGTGGTCTTTCTGCACTGTATGTGTCTTAGTTACTTTTCTCTCATTCTTCAGACAAAAGACCTGACAAATTAAAAAGGGAAAGGTTTATGTAGCTCACCACTTGTAGAGATTTCAGGCCATAATTGGTTGCCTCCAAAGCAGGGTGACACAGCAGACAGACACTGCAGGGGAGAGACAGTTCAGGGGGTAGGAGGTAGTAAAGCAGGCAAGACAGAGACCTTCACAGTGTCTTTCTGCTCCTTTTATCTTATCTTGGCTACTTACTGTGGGCGGCACTCACACTCTTAATTCTCGGGCCCTTGATCCTGGCATTGCACCATGAATCAATCCCAGCAGCCCACACTCTAGATCCAGCTACTGCTGAAAAAAGCTCCACTTATGATCTCATGAGGATTTGCAGGAACATCTGAACACAAGATAGAACTTTCTTCCCCAAAGGATTTTGCACATCCTTTTATATCCTCCTTCTCTAAGAGTTCTCAAATTTCTACCAGCTTCATCATTCCTGAAAAGTCCAAGTCAAAAGATTAAAGGCAAACTCTTAGCTTCAAGCTGCTGCATAGATGAAAAAGTTAACATTCAGTGGTACAAGATAGACATTTCTATTCCAAAAGTTACAAACATGGAGATAGCAAGGAATGGGAACAACGGCCAAAATGCAGTAGGGGAAACATTAAATCTCACAGTTCCACTTCCACCATCTCCGTCAATCTGGCAAGTTGTGAACACCAGAGCATGTGGCTGGCTGAGCCTCCTTGGCCTTTCTGGTGTTCATTCCCATGGCTTCTGTCTTGGAGCAGCTTTGCTCCATCCTTGAAGTTTTTCTCAGGTGATTCATGTTCCTGTTTAAACTTCTGGATCTCCACTGCACCTCATTTGCACACCTTGCCCTCACAGGGGAATACTGCTTGACCTACAAGGGCTTCTTCTGAAATCTGGGTGGAAGTCTTACTGGTTTGACTCTTTTAAGATTTAACTCCTCCATCCTTCACACACCTAAAACTACCACTACCACATGGAGGATGCCAAGGTCTACCACCAGCTGAAGCAGAAGCCAGGTTTCCTTCTCCCTTGGCAGTAGGGACCAAAGGCTTGGACTGATGAGCACTCTGAATCCAATCCAAGGAACAGCCTTCCAATGTCACCAGTATCCTGCAGCAGGGTACTCTGGGGCTTTCTGCTCCAACCTGCCTTCTACTTTTGTAGGTCTGAGGCTGCAAAAGGTGGAGTCCTGATGCTTCTTATGGAGCTCTCAGGCCATCTTTTCTATTCTCTTGTTCCTTGTAGTAAGCAAAGTCTCCTCTGTTATATCTTTGCAGTCAGTAACTTTACGGGAACTTCCTTCCTAGCCAAACTCATAATCTTGAAAGGAAAAAAATAATCATCTTCAGAATCTTTTAAGATCATGCACAGACAGTATAGTGGAATTTAAAGTACAGCCTAAGAAACTGGACTTCACAGTTTGTGCATTGAAGACAGATGATGTTTTCTGCTAGTTTATTTGTTTTTCTGTTTCTTTTAGATTCACCATGACTAACTAAATAGGCTAATACCTGTGAACTAACCAGCTGCACTTTAGATACAACGTGTAAGAGTAGGTTGTGCTTGAAATGCCTGTCATTCTGGTCTTCTAAATATGTACTGCTTGTCATGTCACACCACTTACTGTCACATTGTCTCTCCAGTAAATGTTTGTTGAAAAAAAAAGGATAATAAATGAAAACAAGACACAAAAATAATGTCATAGGACTGTCCTTCTACAATGCTCTGTATAGTTAGATTTCTAAATTTCTGTGAAAAAATATGTACTTATTTATTCCTGTTTTTTAAAATATTTTTCTCCTTTTTAAATTTTTTTGTCCTTGTGGGGATTTAAAGTTTAACATGCCAATGCTTGATGAAAAATACCTGTTCCATATTATGTCTGAGATGATCTACAAACTGCTGTACAGGGTTCCAGGGCCAGTCCTGAGGGGATTTGACTGACCTTGTCAGATACAAAAGTTACATTTTTGTTATATAGGTCTCGCTTTATCTTGGTCTTAAACATCCAGCAGAAAAGTATGAAAATGAAGTATAAAAAAATAAAGCCATATTAATATGCTGAGCTATAAAAGGCTCAAGTCAACAAGTTCTGACCCTGCCAGTCTTGTAGATAACCCACTGCTATTATAAACTACTGAAGTATCTTGGATTACTCTGCTGAATTCATGCACCTACAAAATATGAATGGCAATGGAATATACATCTCTGGCTAAAGTAAACAAAAAAGGAATATAAATGGGCCATTTTGTAGTGGAAAAATACATATCTGTATATACAAAATAGCATAAATATAAAGCTACTTTCTCTTAGTTCAATGTGAAGAAGGTTTTGAACTAACAGTGTTTAGACAAGATATCATGTCTGCATCTTGTACTAGGAATAACTACTACAAAGAAAACAATATGCAATGTATTAATTATTGTAACTATACTAATAACCTTTTTTGAAACTACCTCGTTGTTTCTTTCTCAATAAAATTTTTAAAATAAAAAAATAAAAGTAATAGAAAAAAACCCCCAAATTTATTTAATATAGTTTCGCTCAGACTTGTAGTGATCCTCCTTTTCTCAGCCTCCCAAATGCTGGGATTATAGGCACATCCAGTCTCAATCACCATCTCAGCTTGCTCCAGGGGTGGGGCCATCAGGGCACCAGGGATTGGACCCTGGTTCCTGCGCACTACCTAAGCAGGCGCTTTAGTCGCTGAGCTATCTGGCCAGCCCCCAGTCTTCTAATATCTAGCTTCCCACAAAATGGAGCTGGAATCACCCTCTTGCTGCCTAAGAGAATAAACTCAAGTCACTTTTTAGATGACAGTATTTACAAGGCTTGTTGCACAATTGCTCCAGGGTAGGAGAGGATCATGAGCATTGATGTCCTTGTTTTCTCAGTAGCCGGATAGCTAAACTTTTGGGGAGGAGCCTGCCTCCCACTTCTGGTCAAAGAGCATATGGCTGCTAAGCCTCACATTGGACACAAAAGGAATTAATAACACAGGGCAAGAAAAACATTAAGGATAAACCCAATCTGATGACTCACTGACTGGTGGTGTCATTATCTAACACAGAAAACCTGAGACTGGAGATAAAGCCCAGCAGTACAGTGCCTGCCTGTACAAGGTCCTGAGTTCAAGTCCCAGTTTTAAAAAAGAAATACTGATTCCAGGACATGCCCTGCCAGCCCCGGTCCCCGGGGTGCATTGAGACAGAGATTCAGACTGGGCGTGGTGGCACATGCCTGTAATCCTAGCTCTTGGGAGGCTGTAAACAGGAGAATCACTACAAGTCCCATCTAGTAGTGAGACCCTGAACACCCTGTAGACCCTTCCCTAAAATACTAAAGATAAATAACTAAATAAAAATAGAAATGAAAACGAAATGCTCAGCACAATAGCAAATGTAGAAGAGAAAAATGTGGGGAGTAAAGTGAATTTTCAATTGAATTTTGGACCTAATATACCTTTGAAAATGAAAGCAAATGTTAAATTCTTGAGTTTAAGAGATTAAGATAAGAAATATGGAAGCTAACATATTTGACTTTTATATTACTACATTGGCAGTATAGAATGACTTCAGGGAAGGAAAACATAAGATAGTTTTTAGTAACATTTATAAATGTATCCTCTCCCCCTTTCTGGTCCTAGAGAAAAACATCAAGAAAAAGAGCGCTGGGGGCTGGGGAACTGGCTCAGTGGCAGAACAAGGTGAAAGCCTGGGCTCGGCCCATAGCACTAAAAACAAAATATAAACCTCCCCTAAAAAAACAATTCAACCAAATAATGCAGTGAAAATAAAAAACGCCCAGAATGCCTGCCTCTGCCTTGAACACACTTCCGTCTGCGTTCTTGCCACTTCCGTGCACCGCCGCGCCCAGCTGCTCTCCCACTCTCTCAAGCAGCTCCAGAAGAAGCATTTCAATCATGTTGTTGCAGCTCCCATGGTGTCTTGAATCTGCCTAGAACGCTCCTTTTCATGGTTATTTTGACTTAGAGGAGAAGTGCTCGGTGCCACTTTGGTCCAATAAGGTGGACAAGGACATGCAATAATGAGTGTGCAAGCCCGCCTTTCACTGAATGGCTCTCATAAGTGACAGTCGCTGTATTTTTGACCACACCTCATAAAGACAGAAAAGGACTTCCAGAACTCCTTTGGAAGTAGCTGCAACGGTGGAGTAAGTGTATTCAAAGGAAGGGGCGTGCTTGGAGGGAGATTAATGGCGATATATTTTTCACTGAATGCTGTTTTTAGAACTTAAACATTTATCACATATTTTAATCATATCTTGTAGCCTTTCTAAGAGGATAAACATCACAGAGTCACACCGAAACCCTTGTCCCCCGTGCCCATTTGGTCTCTGGGTCCCAAACATCTCACACTTTCCCTGTGTCATTTTGGTGAGGGATCAGCCATAACAAAGCAATTTTAAGGCATATTTGGCACTTTACTTTTGCCATTCACTCAAGCGGTTTCCTGTGAATTACAGGCCCCACGCCAGCTAAAAATATCTGATTGACAAGTGGTCAAGGCTAGGCAGTGTGGGGACCGCGTAGGCGGGTACTCATCTTAGATTTTTAAGAAGCAAAAGTGAGGCTGAACCTGCTGCTAGTACTGGCACATGGTGGAAGGTGAAATAATAATTCACAGTACTCTTGCTCAGATTCCATCACTGGAGGACCGCAGAAACCCAGGATGGGGCCAGGAGCCCGAAAGTGCTCCTGCCGCCCTTATCCCTCATCACGATTCCACCCTGAAGAGAGGCCTGGAGGTGACAGTGGGGGAGGAAAGAGTACAAATAGTTTCCTGGAATTACTGAAAGTGACCAAAATATACTATTTTTGGTTTTCTCACTAGACTTAGCTGAGGAAGGTCTCTTTTCATTGCGGCCACACACAATTTTCTTCTTTCTGTATATGCACTTCTAATGTCTCATTCTTTTCTTAAAAGGACCCCTGTCCTGCTGGAGTATGGCCTCACTTTGGTGACCTCATTAAATCCTAACTGTTACCCATAGAGATATTATCTCCAAACATAATCGTAATTGAGGGATAGGCCTTCAATGTACCAATTTTTGTGAGAACACAGTTTAGTCATGAACAGTCTCCATCATTATATTAGTTAATCTGTAGGCTAAGAGCCTCATCATTTTATCCACGCAGTCCTAGTGACTGATATCTATCAGGCATTTAATAAATGGTGAATAGGCACAAAGGAAGGTAATATGTACAATGAAGCATAATATGGCAGTTAAAGGCCTGGAGTTTGAGAGTCCAGTCCAATTTCTTGCCATTCTCATTACAAAAGCCCAGTTTCTCTGTCTTTAGGGCAACATAATAATACTATTTCTATTTTTGAATTGTTAAAAGAGAGAGTTCCTCATAAATTATTAGCTCTTGAAACATTACTTATGATCGTGCTCAGCTCTGCTTATTTCATCCTTCTACTTTCCTTTGTACTTCAGCCAAGATCAACAGCTTTCTTGTCTGATAAATAGGCTCAGAGTAGCCTGGGGAGGTGTTCTCTAGGGATTGTTTCTGTGTGCTTGGGGACTGTATTTTGGTCTTCATGCTAGTAATATTTTTAGTGTTTTCAAGCAAACTTAGGATGAAGTAATTTTAGAATTGACCCACTTACATGTTTTTCTGACTTCAGACTATGGCAGCTGAATAGCTAAGTTGGACAATTTACAAACCTTATTATGGCTTATATGGGGCAAGCCATTCTCAAAATAGGACCAAGAGGCCTGTGATTCTGAGTATTTGCTTGATAGATTCAAAATATCAATTAAATTCTTAACCCTTGTTTACCTGATGGAAGTTAAACAGTTTTGAGGGAGAAGCCGAAAGATCATGCTGTATTCTGGGTGGGAATCAAACCCAAAATCAAACAGCAATAACAACAAGAAGAAACAAAGGAAAAGAAAATCTAGAATTTCATTGAAAAGTTAAGTAAATAGAAATTATAGCAAGTTTTGGTTATTAAATTTTGTATTCACTCACCAATTTCAGGGTATACATTTGATGTAGTTTGGGAAACTTATCACTTCGTCAGGTGTTGAAGTATGGAACTCATTCTTACACTCAGAATGGGTATTTTGAGATTTTTTTACTATCTCCACAAATTTTTGAAAACTCTTTTGAAGTAAAATAATCCTTTGTTCTAAACTAATCAGCACATTTCTATATCCTTCTTGTGTCTCCTTTATTACTCCATGTACTGTGACTTTTTGCCTATACTGCTTTTCTCTCTCCCTCTCCTTTTCTCATTCTTCTTCCTCTTCCTCTTCTTCTTCCTCTTCCTCCTCCTCTTCCTTTTCCTCTTCTTCCAGGGATAAAACTTAGTACTTTGTATCTGGCCACTGACCTATTTCCCCAGCCCTGTACCACTGCTTTTCTCTGCCCTGTTGCATTATGTGAAGTTAATAATTAGCTAGTCTTTGCATCTCTTGGTATTTTGTGTACTGAGCCTTCAGTATAGTAGGTGCTGAATAAAAGATCAATTAAATCTATAGAATTACCATAGATGTAGATCTCACCTTAGATTTCATGCTCTTTTGCAAGTTTGTAGTTTTGCATTTTTTTCCTACTGAGATGGACACCAAGCTATTTTTCTCAATAGGGCTCCAGGTAACCTTTGTCAGCTGTACCTATTGTGCAAATGAAAACTTCTCATTTTATCATTTATATTTCCCACCAGAAAACTAACCTTCAATATTAATCATTCATCCAGGCCTTTCCTGTTGAAGATAAATGATATAAGATGTTTCTAATCAAGCCAAAGCAATTGATGCTACCTACAAAGCAGCTCATACACAGTTGTCTTTTTTTTTTTTTTTTTTTTTGTCTTTTTGAATCATGATTCTCCAACTTTGGCTAAAAATATTTGGAAATAAGTTGCTCATGTTCAAAATACACACAAGTCTTTTACTTTATCATTGTTCAAAAAGCAATATGATATAGGCTCTATTGAAATGCAATTTAAATACCACTAGTTATTATTAATAATTTTGAGATGATATACATTATAGAAGCATATATAGGGCTGGCCAGATAGCTCAGCAGAATAAATCATGTTTAGGCAGAGTGCATTGGCCAGGGTTCAATCCCCAGCATGCAGTACTGGTGATTGAGACTGGGTGTGGTGGCACAGGCGTAGAATCCCAGTGCTTGGAAAACTGAAAATAAGAGGGTCACTATGTGTCCGATCTGAGTAGTGAGACCCTATATTAAATATTTATTAAAAAGAAGCATATATAGATGTATAGATATGTGGTATGCAACTTCTGAACCATTTTGCATAATAATTTGAGCAGCCTCAGATTTTGGTATCAGTCAGCACTCTGGTAGCATACCTTGGTTTATTGAGAGGCAATTGTATTGAAAACAGGTCAGAAATACTACCTTAATGTAGGAAATGCAGTCAGTTATTGTGGCTAAATTTTGACTAGTCACAAGTCAACACTTGTGACTAAATGCATAACTATGAACACTGCTGAGTTTTATAAGTGGTATTCGATCAATTATTCTAAAGAGTAGATGTAAGGGTAGCATTGTTTTTGACAGTTTTATTCAGTGTAATGAAATAACAGCATTGAAGGGGTTAGTAGATGACTGATGTTTGTTTACATTATTTTAAAAGTACTTGGTACTTAATAAAGTTCTAAATAGTAGTTATAGGTTTTTGTTTCAAAGTAAAATATTGGATTCTTTATGAACTTAGACAACTCCAGTCTTGTAATTTTCTTGCAATTTACATTTAATGCACCTACAGATTTGTTTTTATTTAACACAGTGAAAAGGCTGTATGTGGGTGTTCTTGGTCAGGGTAAAATTGACAGCACTCAAGGTCATAGTAGGCAGTTTCTTTCAGTAGTTTCAATGCTCCCCACTGATTAGTAAAGAAGACACATGTTAATACTGTCTTAGGGTAGGACTAGAAATCCCATTCAAGCCGGCTTTCCCCCTACTGGGAATTTTCCCAAAGGAACTGAAAACATTGTACCATAGTGATATATGTGTACCTATGTTTATAGCAGGACAATGTGTGATTGGAAAATCTTGGAAACAACCAAGATGTCCATCACATGAGGAATGGTTGAAAAGGATGTGGTATTTCTATATAATGGAGTATTACTCAGCTATTAAGAATGATAAGCTTGAAGCATTTATACTGAAGTGGATGCCACTTGAACATATACTCATAAGTGAAATAAACCAAACACCCATGTGTAAATATCATATAGTCTCCCTAGTACAAGAAGCAAAAAGCAGAAATACAAATGGAAACGTACAACAACAACTAAAAACAATTGAGTCAGATAAGGCAAAGTGAATGGCATAAGCTGTAGGATACTAATCAGCTTTTCTTCTGGATGGTTAACAACCTAAGTTCACAGATCAAAATTGGAGAAATAGAAGAGCCACAACGCCAGCCAACAGTTTGGCCCTATCCTTTCAAGGTCAAGGAAGACTCAGGACATAGGAGAACCTGTACTGTGACATCATGAAACTCAGTTGAACTCCAAATTTTCTGATCAAAGAGATTATGGAGCCACAGAGGAAAGAGACTGAAGTTCTATAGTGTGCCTCGGGAGAGTCACATGGAGAGAAAACTTTCTCTCAGCCTCTCACAGAGAGCAAACTGATCAAGCATTGGCTGTGACTCATTTACATGAATGACACAGACAAAGGATCTACAGAATATTGTACAGGACTACAAGATAAACCTTGAAGGGACTTCACTGACCTCATAAGAAACATAAAGTACATGTGTTGGTATATAGGTCTTGCTCTATCTAGGCCTTAACCATCCAGCTGAAATGTATAAAAATGAAGTACACACCACGGAGCCATAATAATAAGTTGAGTTGTAAGTGGCTATGGTCAACAACTAGTTCGGATAACTCACTATTGTTGTGGAATGCTGGACTGTGTTGGATTGTGTTGTTGAGTTCAGGCACCTAAAGTAGTTGAATGACAATGGAGTGCCCATCTTTGACAGGTGTAGACAAAGGAAGGGATATATAAAGGAAGAATCATGATATGTGTGTATGGACAGTACAGTTGGGATAGATAACGCCATGCTTCTACACACTTCTATGAGAGGCAAGATTTGCACTAATGGTGGTTGGACAGGATATTATGTCGGCTTCTAGTACAATGGACAACCACTAGGAAAATAACAAGGTATAAAGTATTAATTATTGAATCTTTGATGTAATTCAGGTATAAAAAATAAGATACGCAAACAGCTACCCTCTCTTAATTTACTGATAAGAGACGTATGGTATAATAATGTCTGTAAGTATAATATTATGTATGCACCTTCTATGACACCAAAACATTATGAAGACAGTTTGCAATGTATTAATTTATCAAATCCATCTTGTCAAGGTATCTTAAAACTGTCTCATTGATATTTGTACTTTAATAAAACAAAAATAAAAAAAATTCAAATAAAGAAAAAAAAAATACTGTCTTAGGTGAGAGCCAGCTTGGGTCACACTACATTAGTCTAGGGTGAGTCATTTGGGTGATCTGCTAGCCCCTTACTTTTGTGAAGAAGTCTACCAAGACTGTTAGCTGTTTTCCAACCTCTATGATGCCATCATGCACATAAACCCTAGCAATATTCCTGTATCGGTAGGACTGATACAGAAAAGAAGTGAAGATTGAGATTACCTGACCAAAAAACAACAGAGAAGCCAAATTAATACATGGGCATAATCAAATCTGAAAACATTGTTTTTTCTTGAAACAGCCAAGAGTAGTATAGAAAGTTTTAGACACAAGATACATAATAATACATAATCTGAAATGTCTAATATGAAAATGAAATACTACATTTTTGAAGAAATTTGTAGGGATTAGAATTTGTCGTACCAGTTCAACTACACAGCAGTCTTGCTTTACCTTCTAGATCGATTTATTGGCAATTATTGTATTTTTATAAAAATTCTATAAATACCTGATTTTATACACTTAATAAATATAATAGGCAAGTCAACAATAGTTTACTGGATGATGGCTTTCCACTTCAGCTTTCTTCCATAAAATAAATGAAGATGTTCCATTTGACCACATATTTAAAAAATAATAAAGTCATAATGTATTATACAGTATGTGTTTTCTGCTATGCCTAACTTAGTTAACCCTAAAGCATGAGGACATTATCATGTAAAGAGATTTTGGTTTATTTTTACTGAAAAATTAACTAGCAATCCTTTCTATTAAAAAGGATTTGTGGAAGTGTTTTGGTTCTTGGGAGTGCTGGAGTCTCTTTCTAGAAACGATTGCTAAATCCCTTTGGTTCTGAGGAAAGAATTAGTCAAGACAAGTGCAAATGGCAATATGGTTTCACATTTACTGTATTACATGATGGGAAATAAACAAGCTTTGCATAAAAAATAGGGCCATGTAAGAGTAAGAAAAGAAGTGCATAACAGAAGTGAGAAGGCTACAGTGAGAGAACACAGTAGCAAAGACTTTAATGTCTTTTGTTTTTTTTAAGCACGAAAATTCAAATTCATGACCTTGCACTTGCCAGGCAGGCACTGTGTCAATTAACTATATCCCCAGCCCAAAGAGATCTATGTCCACTGTCCTTTTTGCCTCATTCGCTCTTCATCCTACCATAAACCTGCTTGAGTACTCATGCCAGGCTCATGTGCAGGGCTTAGGGACCTTTTCTGTGCCTGTGCAGTGGGATTTGGCAATTAGTTACATCTTTCCTAGCAAGTTTGTGATAGCTGCCTGGGATTTTGTAATTTGGAGGTTGCACCCACTTTCCCAGCTAGTTGTGGCCATCACATATTTACCTCCTCAGAAAGGAAACTAAGGCTTTTACTAACTAGTGGATATTTATCAAAGAATCTGGAGTCATAAAACAGATCTTTGATGCTCACCAATAAAATTGGGTTGATACCTGATTATGGACCACATTTCAATGGCATGTTAAAATTAACAGCTCTGCATAGTTCTTATGGATAGAGGAAACATAACTGCATCAAAAATATTTTCATGGGTATGTAGTAGGGCAGAAGAAACAGAGTACGAAGGTGACAAGGGCATTCATAGCAGAACATTTTGACTTTTAATGAGACTGTAACTTCAGGCACAAAGTAAGCCAAGGTTGTCTTCAGTTGGCTCCAGGTTTGTTTCTTTTCCCCAAGGCCCATCACATAACAGATTCCTTCAAGATACTTCAAGGCCATGAATTACCTTAGTTGATAATATGAGGAGCAGAACCAGGTCACAGGTCATGGAAGCTATTGAGATAGTTCAGAGAATATTTTAAGACAAATGATCCTGGACCTCCCACCAAAAGCGTTGCTGAGTTTCATGCCTTTTGCCTATGAAATGGGTAATCATCTTTCAGTGTATCTTTTCCCTCCCTATAAGCCAAAACCATAAAGAAACTTCTTATAGACTCATGAATTCCACAGTTTCCTTGCCTAAAACTCCTAAGTGTGACCAATTTCAAACTGCTGTGCTCTTTCATTCTTGAACTCCTACTAAAGCTCTTTGAGTATGAAGTTTTAGATTTCTGTGTAATATTTCCTTTATATCTCTCATTAGCATGTTTTGATAGTTCTTTTTCTTTGATGAGACTCAGTGAACCATACATAAGGGTAAGTTTGTTTTCTCCATCTCTGCTTTGGGCTACTTGTCAGGTGCTGTCTGAAGGCAATCAGTGGAATTTGTTAGCTATATGTAGTCTATATGATGTGAGAGATATGTACAGGGTATGTTTTCATGCATACTGAAATCTTTGATCATTAATGAATGTAAAACACTAGAGAAAAGTATTTTGCAATAAAACAAAATAATTTTGTTATTAGAAATGAAAACAAATGACTTCAAAACATTTTTGCATGTATTTGACATGGGCTCTCATTACACACTTGAACTCAGAGGGGCCCTTCTGTATTCAGCCTCCCCAGTGTTTGATTACAGGCATATGGCACCACACTGGAACTCAGTGGCCAGCATAGCATGCTCACAGGTGGGGCCTGCACAGCCTATGGTATGGGGATTGAATCCTGGTCCCTGTGCTTGCCTAAGCAGGTGCTTAGTCTGCTAAGCTATCTTACCAGTCCTTGACTTTCAAAATTTAAGCTACTTGTTCATTTAATATAGACAGCACAGCTGGAAGCTATAAGTCAGATCCCCTCCACACAACCAAGCCAACTCCACCACTTGTCAGATGGTGTAAAACAGCAACAAGGGAAGCAAAGACTCCTAATCCATCAGGGAAATTTTAAACAATCCTGAAGGAAGGCACAGGTACCTTTGAGCTCCCTATGTGACCTAGAATAACTTTTCTTTAGAGTTCATACATGTACATGGCATCTCATGCCCCAAAATATGAGTGAACTGTGGAAAAGTACAGGGACTGTGGAAACAGCAGACACCAGCTGAGACTCAATCCCTTGTCTATCAGCACTGTCAATTACACCTTGGAGGACTGGAGGCACCTTAGAGGAGGTGGGATGTTTAAACACCCAGACCCTAGGTTTTAGCACTCAACCCATTTTCCTTTGCTAAGTGCCAGCCTACTCACTCCATGCTTACTTTGGCCCTAATAAACCTTGCTGCAGATTTCTTGCCATTGTGTGCTACAGCTAGCTCTTTGTGCACTGTACAATACAACCTGGAGACCTGACTCTGGACTCCCATGACCCCTTATAACACACTCTTCAAAGATGAAGTCACACAATCAAAATTATATTCATTCTTGTCAGCACCCCACAGTTGTGTTTTTTTTTTTTTTCTTCTGTTTTAAAAATGTGTCTTATTTGCATAGCATTAGGAAACCACATTTACCTTTTGGATGACAATGACATCTAATACCATTCAAGACAGGGGATTTATAATGAAACTTTCCAAGGCTGAATATTTGACCAATAGAAATGTTGGTATGCTGATACGAAACAGCTAGATTGGGAAGTTATACAAAAGTTTTCTGACTGAAATGAATTATCAGCACCAGTCTTATGGATAACCCACTACTATTATGGGACTACTGGGATTATCTTGCTGAAATCACACACCTACAATATTTAAATGGCAATGGAATACCAATCTGTCACAAAACTAAGCAAAATAGGGGATAAAAATGAAGGACCATTTTGTATCTTTATATTCAAAACAGGATAGATATATGGCTACTTTCTCTTAATTCAATAAGAAAGACATGTACTAATAGTGTTTAGACAGGATATCATGTCTGCATTTTGTACTATAAATAACCACTTCAAAGACAACAATATGCAATGTACTGATTATTGAAACTGTCCTACAGATCTGTTTTCAAACTGTTCCCACAGCTTTTATGATCCTCAGAAGCATAACTTGTAAAAAAACCTAAAGTTGTTTCAGCTCTTAATTTTGTTTTAGTAACTGCTAAAAAAATTGCATTCCTCATAGCTTATCTCAGTATTCTTCTCTAATTGCTGGGAGAAATATGCAACACCCAAAATGAAGGCAGGAAAGGTTTATTAAGCTCACAGTTAATGAAGGTTTCAGGTGGCTCTAAGGCAGAGTGGCACAAGACAGAGAGCAGCCTCTCATGGAAGCGTAAAAGAACAGAGAGCAAAAAGGCAGGAGCAGTGACAGCAATGGCCACAGAGAGGAAGCCTGTCTTTCTTATGTTGCATTCAGGTTTTCCTCCCCAGGCTGGGTGTAGCACTTACACCCATAATCCCAGTGGACCATGAGTTAATCACAAATCTGGAAGTCCACCCTATGATTTACATGAAGCTTTGGAGGGACTCCTGGATACAAATCATGACATAGCTTGAAATATTTTAAGTTATTCAACTTATAAAGTTCTATTTCCTTGTGAATGATTCCTTCACAGATTTTTTTTTTCATAGATGAATTAAATATGCAGAAAGGAGAAAAATGCCAAAGGACTCTAGAACATGAACACTCCACTTTGTCTTGCCTTGAGTCCCGCCTTGCTGTTAATCCCCATTCTATTTTCAGTTCAGCCATTGTTCTTAGGATGTATTTAGAACTCCATGTGAAGACCTTCCTAGGACTTCATGCACAGAGCATGCCTGCCACACGCTGGGCAAACAGAACCCTCTATAATTATCCCTCCTTCATAATGGATGAAACCAAGATGCAGAAAGGTTAAGCCATTTGTGAAAGCTACATATAAGTAAGCATTCTTTGAGATGAAGACAGAAACCTCTAATCAAGAAGAGGTTAAAATGTCAGGATTCCAAATCTGAAATAGATGGTCCGAAATGGCAGATTCTTAAGGGAGAATAATTAAAGGAATTGATGCCTCATTGTCTTTAATGATATTCCTTGCTGTTCCTTCAAACCATTGAATAGACAAAGGTGAGCAATAAGTTTCAAGCCTATTCTTTGCGCAGCCAGATAATTTAGATAAAAGCTTGTAGAGTTGAGTGTAAAGTAAGTTCATCTGCTCAGCTCCCAAACTGCTCATTTCAGCAGGAGGTGAAAGAGTGGCACCTGTACACCTGAAGCAGGACAGACCGGCTGCATATGCTGGTTTCCTTTCCTGAATTGGCAGAGTGGGCCACAGAGGGGATGTGCTGCAATGATTTTAGAAATTTGAGTCTTGGAGGTATCCAGGACCAATACTCCGCTTCTGAATCTCAGACTGAGCAAATGAACTTCAGTCATATTCCATTTTTAATTCATCTTGATCAGAATGCTTAACCTATAATTATACAAAATGACTAATCCTTGTTCTTTACTATGGTGATTATGATTTCCAGTGTTAGCACTTGGAAATTACACCCCAAGAAACCTAAGGCCTATTTTCAGAGCCTTCTCTGCCTACCTGGAGAAGTTCTGGGTCACAGAATCTGTGAGGTACCTTACCTACCCCAGATTTAAATTGCTTTTACCTTCCTGAGAGAAATAGATCACTGAAAAATTGAAAATCTGTGCAACCAAATGGAGCTGGTAAATACATATTTATAATATCATTTATTGGTTTTAGTATTGATATCTGTAATGAATCTTTTCTCTCATATCTTATATTTTATTTAGCATATACATGGACAATTACTGTTTGTCCTCTTATTCATGTATCCCTTTTCTACTTTTTTAAAAGTCTATATGAAAATGATATAAATTTATTCCTTGAGGCATCTCATATAGAAAAGGACACAAGCTTCATATATGCACCCTAGTACAATACTGCATAATATATTTAAAACTGGTTTTGGCTATCTTTCAAATTAAGATTATTGATGCATTTTAGATGCATGTGTTGATCATATTAATCATAGGGAATGTGTACCCATATATGTTTTTTTATGTATGGTATAGTTTGATTCCTTCCCCCCCAATCTCCTCTTCTCCTATCACATTTTTTGCTGCCCACTTAATAAGCAAAACAAAATATATTTTACAAAAGGATAAAATAATTATTTTTTAAAAGGCTTTTCAAAATAATGGTAGAATACTTGCCTGTAGACTATCAAGAAGGCCATGGACAGATCTCGTCAAAGAGGAGACATATGAGGAGAAACTGGTATAACAGCAAGGCCAAGAAGAAGGTGACAGAGATAGGTCCCTGAAGGGGGCTTTAGGGAGCAAAGCATAAAAGAGGAACCTGATTTTGCAAAATGAATGAAAACCTCTGATTGCCACAACTACCTACCTGATATAAACATGTGGGGCACATAAGCATTATAGGCTATAAGTGGGCCTAAGACAACTTTCTCAAAATTACAAGAAACATTAGGATCTAACATGCAGGACATCCTGGAGATGCACACATGATAGAATATTACCTGAAAGTAACTCCAAAGTGATCATAACTAATTATAATCTCATTTGCATTGTGTTTTTGACATGTTGTGTCTTAGATGGGCTTGGGCATTATGACAGTTTCACAAAGTCCACGTAACACACAAACTCCCATGTTCAATTAGAATTAGCCCTGATTACAATGTTTCACTCTACAGTTCCACATATCTACACCTTCCCTGCAAAAACCACATATGGACTTTAACCCTTTGCTTTTTGAGGGTTGTGACTCTTCTCACTGGCTCACTTGTGCCCTGTGGCGTGTGCTGATCTTTGCTAGTAAAATCTATGTTTTCACTTGTGCTTCTGTGTGACCCCTCAGTTCTGTATTTGAAATACCAAGAACCTAGAACTGCTGGGCCTCTCAACCGAAGTAGTCACCCTTTATCAAGTGAAGTCATTTGGCCTTTCCCATCACAGTTGTAAATGTGGGCACAGTAAAAAATAATTACAAGAGAAAAGTTCAGTTGCTATGTACTACTCAGGAGGGCACTGGTGGGAAAGGGACAGAACATTTTAAATTCTCATGGTGGAAAGACGACTGGACTCTGACCTATGTCACCAGTGCTGTCCTTGTCCACACCACTGCATGTTCACTAAAAATCTACTGTTACAAGAAAGAGGGAGGAGATGGCGGAGCAGGAGGAGGAAGAAAAGAAGAAGAAAAATTAAGTTTCCTTATTTACTATTATGGTCTAGCTCATGGAAGGCTAATAATGCTTCCCTTCCCCAAAACTTAAAAATTCAGAGAAATGGTTATCAAACATGAAAATAAAGCAAGATGGAGACATTTATCAGGCAACCGAATTTTCAAAAATTTGAGACATAAGTCACTTATTGTAAGAATCATCTCTTTACAGTGTATAATTTAGTGGAAAAGAATATTAATCTAAGACACCAACTTTTAACACTCTATTAGAATAACTTGCCAATGCAATAAAGCAAAAACACAACCCAAAGGTTGTTATTCACAAGTGATGCAACTGCTAAAATTATTTGCCAACTTCATTGGCTCAGAAATCACCAACAGGGTTAATAAGGAGCATATTTGGATGTATCTTGGTGAGCTTTTTAAAATGAGTTTGGTACAAGGTCTTATTATGGAGCTTGGTCTTGTAGTGATCCTCCTGTTTTTAGCCTCTCCAGCACTGGGACTACAGGCATGCTCCACCACGCCTAGACTTAGTCACCAGCTCAGCACACCCCGGGGATGGGGGTTGGCGCTGTATGTGGTATGGGGAATCAAACCCTGGTCCCTGTGCTTGCCTAAGCAGGTGCTTAATCTGCTGAGCTATCTTTCTTGCCCTGGGTAGGCTATTGATGCAAATAATCTTTCTTATTACAGTTGGCCTCTACCCTTTTCCTATCTGTGGCTGTTCTTTTGCTCTGTTTTGCTGCTCCTGTGAAGTAAGCAGCTATGCTTCTCAGGACCTTCCACCTTGATAGTCTTACCTGGGAATCAATTGACCATGAACTGCATCCTCTGAAGCTCTGAGCCAAATCAGTTCCTCCTCCTGTTAGGTGTGAGTATTGGGCAATTTGTTGGTGTAATAACAAAGGTGGTTAATACAGATGACATTATATACATGAACACAAAATCATTCGCAAGTGCTAAAATTAATCAATGAGTTTATTACTTCTATGTACCCACAAAAGTGCAAACATAAAATGCAATGTTTGAACAGACACTGTCTACGTTAGGTATTGAATCAGATACTGAGAAATGAATCTAATAATCAACATGCTAAAGTTCTTGATTGCAAGCTACAAAATGTTATTGACAGAATAAAAACAAAACTAAAATAAGGAAGACTATATGTTGTTTATAGATTGAAAATCATAATAGAAGTGTCAAATTTAAATGAGGTCAGTTCTTTCAAAATTATCTGCAAATATTTTATAACCACAATATACTATCAAATAATCTTAGCAATATTTTTCACAAATTAACAAATTGTATCTAAAGTTTAATAGAATTATAAAGAGCTAATGAAAGCTTGAGACATGTACCTAGATCTTAAATGAATTTTGAGAGTGTGAAGAGTATTGGATATATTTATTTTTTCAAAAGCAGTCATTCAAATCACCACAGAATGAAAACATGCTCAGTTAAGCAATTCCAATATCATAATATAATTATCAGTGTGACAAACTGAAATACAGATGACACCAAATGTTTCCAAGAATATAAAGTAAATTCAGTGCGTACCTTGGGGTTTGGGAGCTCATATTTGACCACTTTAGAAAACTGCTGGTATTAAGCTTCTCGTGCCAACTAGACTGGCCTGGGATCCTCAGAGGGGATTGGTAGTCTGTCCTTCTGAGTGTGTGTGGGTCGTGGCACCAGGCATTTTACTTGGGCTCTCAGCCCCTCCTTTCTGGCGCTGGGCCCCTGTTCTGCTTCCCAGCCACCATGAGCTAACCTCTCTGTTGTGCCTCACCTTTCCACCATGATATTTCTGCACTGGAACCACAAGACCATGGACTGAACCCCAGAAACCATAAACCAAAGTATGTCTTCCTTCCTTTAAATTGTACGTGTTGGGAATAATAAACCTGTCTTATATATTTATAAAGCTGAATATGTACATATCTTTAATCAAAATGTATATCTTAACATAAATTGGCAGTAATATACACATGCCAAACTTCACATGAAAAATGTCCAAAACAGAGCTATCTTTAGGGAATGGCCAAATAGCTCAGTGGATTAAAGCACCTGCAAGGAGGCACAGGGTCTGGGGGTTCAATGCCAGGGCCTGCCATGCTGGCCCAGTCCCCAGGTACCCTGAGATGACAATTGAGATGGTGGCTCACACCTATAATCCCAGTTCTTGTGAGGTTGTAAACAGATGGATCACTACGAGTCTGAACTAGTAGTGAGACCCTGAACACCCTACAGACCCTTCCCTAAAATATAAAAAGAGAAAAACAACCATCTTTAGTATTACAAAAAGAAATCCATGTCTACCACTCATAGAATGAGCTACAATACATGTATTAAATAGGAGTATTATACACCAAGGAGAATGGATCAATCTCATGAGGAGTATGAGAACAAAACATCTAACTAGCAGAGTTTGATTCCTTTCGTGTTAATTTGTAAGATCAATTAAAAAATCAATACATCTTGCCAGTGATAGAAGATGAAATAGTGGGAATGAGCATAAGTTGTTGACTGGAGAGTTATTAATGTATTTTCACTATCTAGAATTACAAGACTAAGTTTACTTTGGTATAATTTTACAGAATTACAGGGTCGTAAAGTCAGAAAAGTTTTAAACTTTTGTGTGGATAAAATACTTACAATTTTTTTTGTTTGTTGAAATGCTAAACTTTTATGAAGACTTTATTTAACATAACAAATTCTTATGTATATAATAAATACTGTTTCTAAAATAAAATGTAAAAATTAATGTAAATTACATTGTGGCACAAAGTAAGATTTTTTATTAATTTTTTTAAAAAAGCATTGGCAAGTGAGACAAATAGTTGTTATTGCTGCATGAATTCAAACAGATTGAAGCATTCATAATTATATTTATCTCAAATGGGAGACTTTTAAAGTTGGATATTGCATTAAATGACTTCCAAGTAGTTTTAAATTTTATTTTATTTTTATTTTTTTGTCTTTTTGAGACAGGGTCTCACTATGCAGTTCAGGCTGGCCTTAAGCTCACTTTGTAGCTCAGGCTGGGCTCGAACTCACAACAATCCTCCTGCCTCAGCCTCCCATGTGCTGGGATTACAGGCACGCTCCACCAGGCCTGGAACACACCACCAGGCCCAGCTTAAATTTTAGAATTGTGTAATTTTAAGGTATACAGCATAAATTCCCATGAGTTATACTATATAATTTACTAAATTCTATTGAGTAATTAAGTATATTTATCAATGATATAAAATACAATCTTTTAAATTTTTGAGGTGATTATAGTTGAAGACACAAGTATGTCTCACTTCTATTTTTGATAAGTTTTTGTTATTTTTTGTGTGCTAGATTAAGCAACTGGTCTAAGCAAAGAAAATCTCTACGTTTTTCATTTAGAAAACTTTTCTGTTCTCAAGAAAAATCCAATAAAATCTAAAGATAGTTGACTACTTTATTGGCAAAGGATGACTTGCCAATGCAAAATTCAGAATGATAGTAAATATATCTATTCATTGTGCCAGGAAGTACCTTATGAAAAATTGAGCAAGTTCTATTTATTTCTCACCCAAATATTCAGATTAGATACACATAATATGTGTATGTCACCCATTTTTCATATTACATAGCAAAGAATTTTATAAAAGAAATAATTGCACTGATTCAGTTTGGATGAATAGTACAGTAACCTAAGGTGGATGCAAGTTTATTGGAATGTATTTTCTTTTAATTCATGGCACCAACTCTTTTTAGTTGTCAAATAATTGCATGTAAATGTCAATAATGATAAATTTTTGGTCATTAAATTTTGGCTTAGGTACATAAGATGAAAATATTGTATACTCTACACTGTAAAAATGTAGATATTTATAAATCTAGTGAATAATTTCAGAAGATCTTAAAACCCTCTCTATCCAGAAATCCTGCAGATTATAAACTGGAATCCCAAACTACAAGTTCCTGGCCAGGTAAATTATTAATAAAATACACAGTGCTGCTGGCTTTGTTTCAATGTTAAGAATTATTAGGCATCTCACCCTGCATGGTAAATCCAGTTGATTTATTAAATTTTTTCAGAGACATCAAGAATGCATTATTGCCTCTAACTGTGCCAACCACTGCATGCATAATTCTTTGAGTTTTTTACAAAAACCCATACTTATTGCTGAATTTTGACCTATATTAAGTAACCCAAATGACAGAATATCCTTAAAAAATCAGTCACATATCTTACTACCCTGCAAAAGGATTGGAAAAAATTATAATTTCCTGTATATTGTTTTATGTAGAATCTCATACTAAAATCCCATGAACTCTTAATTTTCAAAATTGAGTTTTATTTCCCTGCATGTACTGTGTTGTTTCAGCTCATCTTAAACCATTTACTAACCCTGTGAAATAAAGTAGTACCAAATGGCATTGATTTAAGCTTAGAAAAGTATGAAATGAATCTGAAGCAACTGAATCAAGTCTTTCTTCTTTAAAAAAATGATATAAACATAATAGTGTCATCCATAGAATACATTAATAGTTACTCTATTTATTATTAAATATTTTTCCAGAACAAATGGTAGAATATTTTGTTTAAAAAAATCTATGATAATGGAGATTTGGTATAGCTACCACAGCAGTAATAATGCATGCACTTTTTTACTATATTGCACAAATAGAGAAATAATGATAAAAGGATTGTTAATAAAGTACTAGGAAGACAAGGGCTCACTTCAATTAATTCATTCTTTTTTAGTAGAGATGGAGGGATATGAAGGAAACATAGAGCATTATGATGTGCTGTGTACCTGTCTGCACACCCCATAAGGATGTAAATATCATTCAGTGCAAATATATGCAACAAAAATTAAAACCTGGAAAAATTGGTTGCATTTTGAGTGAAATGAATTTTATAAATGTGTAACATTTCTAGAATGATCCCAAATCACATTCCCAAAATGATGAACCCAGAGATGGCCGGATTTGTCCCCTTTCTTTCAGTGTTTCTGCCTGTTTTCACAGGTCACACTAATTAGTGTCATTTGTTTCTCCTACTATTCTTAGTTAAATTAAATTTATTGTATTGTCCAAAAAACTAATTCATTCATCAACTAATCTATCCATCCCCATATTGATGCCTTAATAAGTCGATCAGCCCACCAAGACATCTAGCCAGCCAGCCATTCATCTATCTCCCTATTACAGGCTGCGTGTGGAAACACTATTCAAATAGTGGAAACACTATTTTTTCTTGCACAACATTCACAAAGAAAAATGTAATAAAAGTAGGTATAGTAGACAATAAAATTTTAAGTATTTTCTTTTTTTTTTTTTTTTTTTTTTTTTTTTTTTTTTTTTTTTGTCTTTTTGAGACAGGGTCTCACTATGCAGTTCAGGCTGGCCTCGGGCTCACTTTGTAGCTCAGGCTGGTCTCGAACTCGCAACAATCCTCCTGTCTCAGCCTCCCGAGTGCTGGGATTACAGGCATGTGCCACCACGCCCGGCAAGTATTTTCTTATAAATTTTTCACCACCATGATTTTAAGTATTTACATTTTTATTGTTTTGAAAGTCATTTATATGTGAGCACATTTGATCCTTGCAGGCAATCTTTAACGTCAGAGCTATTAATATTTCTAGTATGTAAGCGAACAGCTAAAAACAAGGAAATATTAAGTAATTACCTGATTTTATTTAGCTAACAAAGAAATACAATCATAAACACTGTATTTTTTAATCTTTAGAAATTATAATTTCCAGTATTAGTCTAATATTTTATTTTTATTTTATTTTTTTATTAATTTTATTGAGAAACAAATAGCAACGAGATAGTTTCAAATCAGGTTAGTAGGACGGTTATAATAATTAATATGTTGCATATTATTGTCTTCATAGTGGTTATTCATAGTACAAGATGTAGACATGATATCCTGTCCAAACACTATTAGTACATTTTTTTCTTCTCATTGAATTAAGAAAAAGAAGCTGTTTATCTATCCTGACTACTTTGTATATACAGATACAAAATGGTCCTTTATCTATATCCCTTTTTTGTTTAGTTTTGAGAAGATGGGTATTCCATTACCATTTAAATATTTTATGTGGGTGAATTCAGCAAAATAATCCAATAAAGTCCAGTAGATATATGTGTACCTATGTTTATAGCAGCATAGTTTGTGATAGCCAAATCTTGGAAACAACCAAAAAGCCTGTCACCTGAGGATTGGATGAAAAAGATGTGGTATTTTTATGCAATGGAGTATTACTCAGCTATAAAGAATGATAAACTCTATTATTTAAAATGAACACAATTATTGTAAATAGGGAGGGGGGAAGAGTTTGAATAGAAGATAGAATAATGGATTAAAAAAAGAAACAAGGCATATTATGTACAGGTACATATGCACTATGATGGATGTGATCATTATGTAAACCTAAAATGTACAATAAACTTAATTAATTAAAAATTAAATCATAAAAATCATAAAATCAAATTAATTAAGAAAGAAATAAAATGAACTTTTGATACTTCATATTTATATAAGCAAGAAAATGTTTGAGTTTTTCTTTATTCCTTAATTGCAGAAGAAAAATTCTAAATTGTATCTCTGTATCACACCAAGAGACAGTGTAGTTTTGAATGGAACCTCAGCTCTTTTGTAAATTTATGTTCTCAGTGAGTGAAGGTGTAGGGTGAAAAATTAGCAGTGTTTTGAGTTAGCATTCTAATACTAGAGTCCCTGCGTTTGAGTAGTTATGAAAATTCCCAGTATAAACGGTACCTAGAAGAATCAATGTTTTGTAAGACATGGAAATCAGAATTTGAAATAAGAGAGATCTGGCTGCGAATGGTTTCTGAAATCCTAAAAGAGCCTATTTTGAACACAATAAAGAAGACAACATGGGCAGAAGCCATGAACATAAGATTATAAGGATTTCTCCATGGAAGACTAAGGGTAAAGTAAAATGACCAAATAGGTCATTGCTATCTGTCTTGCCATGGGATGTTAGACTTTTGAGAAGATTCTGCAGTTTGTATTTATCTTATATCTAAGGAAGTAAGTAATGTGGAGTAGGAAGCCCATAATACATTTGCTTCACAAATAAATAAAAGCTTTCACCATAAAAGGAACAATTGCATGTAGATTTCCCAGCTTCAAGGAGATCTTAATAAATATTTAGACATTTGCATAACACTTAAATGATTTCCATAGTTATGTGCCTTCAAATGATAATCGTGGCTGTAGAATTCAAGGTTACTTACTCATAGCCCAAATGCTTAGCTTTACTTTTATTTATTTATTTTATTTATTTTATTTTTGTTTTATTGAAGTATAAATATCAACAAGACAGTTTTAAGATACCTTGACAAGATGGATATGATAAATTAATACACTGTAAACTGTTTTCATAATGTTTTGGTATCATAGAAGGTGCATACATGATATGCTTACAGACATTATTATAGCACATGACTCTTATCAGTAAAGAAAGAGAGTGTAGCTGTTTGCGTATCTTATTTTTTATACCTGAATTACATCAAAGATTCAATAATTAATACTTGTGGAGGTCAGTGTGGAGACTCCTCAAAAGAGTAGGACTAGAAATCCCATTCAAGCCGGCTTTCTCCCTACTGGGAATTTTTCCCAAAGGAACTGAAAACATTGTATCATAGTGATATATGTGTACCTATGTTTATAGCAGCCCAATGTGTGATAGCAAAATCTTGGAAACAACCAAGATGTCCATCACATGAGGAATGGTTGAAAAAGATGTGGTATTTCTATATAATGGAGTATTACTCAGCTATTAAGAATGATAAGTTTGAAGCATTTATACTGAAGTGGATGCCACTTGAACATAAGTGAAATAAACCAGACATACATGTGTAAATATCATATAGTCTCCCTAGTATAAGAAGCGAAAAACAGAAATACAAAAGGAAAAGTACAACAACAACTAAAATCATTTGAGTCTATAAGGCAAAGTGAATGGCATATGCTACAGGATACTAATCAGCTTTTCTTCTGGATGGTTAGCTTTACTTTTAAAGATCAAAACACATGTACTCTGAGCATTTTACCAGGCAATTAACAGTTCACTAAGGCATTAACACATTAACACAAATAACACTTATATTTAAGAAGTTTGTTCTTAAGAAGTTCTTTTACCGACATAGAATCACTCAAGTCTTTAAGACTGAATGATACATCTCTTTAAAGCTATACCTTTGTCTAGAAGTGTTTCTAATTTCTGTTGACTTATCTGTGCATGCTCTGTTGCTAGATGTGGATATTGTTGCAGGTTTTATTTTCCCATGATTTCCATCTGATAAATCTGTGCTTCAAACTAGATTTGCAATAATTTAATTTACCTGTCTTTAAAATGTTAAATACTGATATCTGTTCTAAAGATAATACATGATTCATTTTTATAAATTAGCTCAACCATTCTCAAGAAGAAATACAGCAGAATCCCTAAGGGAGAGAAAAGATAATCTGAGATTTTATATTCATCAAAGATGGCATAGGGTGAGAAAGGCTGAGAGACCTGTCATGAAGAAAAATTATTTGGACACCCCCAGAGATTTTTCATCAAATGGAAAATAGAAAGTTCACAAAAGTTAATTATTGAAAAAATTAAATCTAGAACAAAAGAATTTTAGTGACTATTTTCAAAAAAATTGATTAATTAGTTCATTATAAATTCTAAAACAAGAACTTGGCCCATGTATGGTAAAAAGTAGCAAATATCAGATTGAGAGTAACAGAACTGACTCCAAAGTCTCCCTTATTAAGTGGTGAGATCCATTGGTGTTCTAATGTTAGCTTTTGTATGTGAACATGACACAGGGAGAAAAACTGATCTTGGGTGGATGACCTCCAATGATATAAGGGAAAAATGAAACTCCCAACCTGAAAGGTACCTGAGATGAGTTTGTGTTCTCTAAAACCAAAGAATGAATTTTAGGAACAAACAGAGGTTATGAGCAAAATACACTTATGTGGGAAAGAAAGCTTTTGTCCAAGAGAGGAATAGAAGGGGGTTCCCCAAGCAGTTTGTCTCCAGGAAGTTGTCTCTTCCTGGGAGTTTTATAGAGGATCACCATGTAGTAAGGCAGATCTAAGGTGGTGAAGAACATGAGAACTCCTTTATGTGAACATGAGGTGGGACAAACTATAGTCAACCAATGAGATTACAAGCACCATTGCTCAGGTAAAATTGATTAAATCCAGTATCAAATGAGGAAGTGAGTCATGTAGCAAGTGGGCATGAATGCAGGACAAAGTCTCTTCCTGTTGGGGGTTGAGTTAGTGGCTTATTTGGGCTCTTTCAAGGTGATTGATACCTATTTAGAATATCAATCCCTGATGCCCATCCTTAGGGAAGCATGTAGCTGTATTTGTTTCCTCTTTTGTCTTGAAGTCTAGCCTCAAGGGAGTGTCTGTCTTTTCCAAGTTGCACAGTCATTTTGTTTTCCATATTGTCTCCCTGAGGTCCTGTCTGACTACCTATAATACTTCTATCTAATTTAGCTGCCTACAATAAACAGACTGCCCTAAAAGATTGCTAAATGCCTTTAGCATTATATTCCTCTATAATTCTAGTAAAGCCTATGTGATGTTTATAAAAATATTTTATATCCTTCATGTGAAAAAGAGCACATAGTGCTTGAGAGGTGAGAGCTACAGTTTGATGTGTAGAATGTAAACTCCTCACTTTATAATCAACAGACTGAGTACGTGTTCCAACTAAAGCAGATCTATGCACTGGAATCAAGTGTAGAACTCCGTTATGTTGGAAAATCTTATTTTGTAAATCTGATAGTACATCTGAGCAATATAGTGTGAGCATCTCTCTCAGTGATTTTGATATGTGTCACTAGTTGAGACTACTGTTCCATAATTCCTCTTGACACATTTCTTGAGTTCATACCACAAATAAAGGTCTAGAATAGTAAGAGAGAGAACTGTGAAGTTATAATATGAAGAAAGACCATTTCTTTCCCAGCCATTGTTGAACAAACGCAATGTCTTTTGTCTCTTTCACTAGGTCAGAGTTTACAGGCCTTGACTTTTTAAACATTTTTTTTACACTAAGTAAGTAGGTAACAGAAACTCAATTGGCACTGAAAAGGACTATGTACAAGACAAGATGGAAAAATATGGTGAATGTTTATATTTAAAATGAATTTATTCCAGTAAAAAATAGCAGCACTTGTGATTTACCACTAAGACTGCCTCAAAGCCCAGAGGCATCTAAGGATACCTGTTGTCTGGCACTGGTGCATAGTGGGCCACAATTATGTAACCATGACATAGCACAGGTAAACACATAGATGCTGTTTACAGCACTATGTAAGAATGCAAACATGAGATGACAACCTGTATAAGAATTACACAATAAAAGATGCAGGTGGCTCTCTTGTACTCTCTGTTCTGCTTCATGCTGCCTGCTGTTTTGCTGATGTCTTGCATTCCTTGGGACCTCATCATGATAATCTCCTTTGGGGCCCCCAGTGGGCTGATGACTGATACAGTCAGTGGGACATTGTGGTGAGTGGCTCCATAGATGCTATGGAGACAGTCCCCAAAGATAGGGGAGAACCAGGGGTATGGCTGATAAGAGATCCTCCTTCACCGTGACTACTTAAGGCTACCTCCTTGGCAACTTGGATGGCCTGGAGGACTAGGAATCTGTCTGTGTAGAATCTGGGCCCTGCAAGCCTTAAAAACAGTAGGCATATTCTTCTGTCCCACTGTAAAAAGGTAGATGGATGGCTTAGCTGTTTTTCACTTTCTTCTGCTGCATAAATCAAGAGGTAGATAGTCTTGTCTGTCAAGTAGCTCAGCTGCAACAGATAGAAGAAGACCTTGAGCAATAGGCAACTAAAAAGGAGTATGTAGAAGATGAGATGGAAAAGCCTCCAGAAGAATAACCTGGAAAGCCTGGTTATTTCCAAGGTCCCTGTCTGAGAAAACCTCCAGGAAAATTTCTTGGTTTTTACATGGTACACCAGCTATTCATCAAAGAGTGGAGGTAGAGGAACCCATAGCCCAAGGAGGCAGACAAAGAGGTTCAAATTACCTCCACCTGGCACACAACATACACAACCTATACAGACATGGTGTTCTAGGAGTGGGCAAAGCAATTAAATCAGAAAGTAGGTGAATCAGTGCCTACATGACTGCCACTGCTATGGGGGGATGGGGCTGATAACATGCAGTTAAGCCTACAGGGGATGCCCCAAAACATCAGCAAAGACAGCATCCTTTCTATGAGACTATTCAGAGAACGTACACAGCCATGGCCCCAGAAGCAGGTAATCAGACTGTGATTAATTGGTTGATGGCAGCAGCTCACCTGGTTTGGGAGAATCCAGGTGGCCTGCCAAAGCAGGTTGCTATCTAGACAACTATGCCATGTGAAGTGGGCACGGGGCAAGTGAGGTACATGCTGCAGTATCATACATATCCCAGATGAGGAACTGCTGATGGTCTCCATGAAGGATACGATCCTTGTGGGTGGGCCAGCTAGCACTTTTAGGTCAGTGGTAGCCCTTCTAGCCTCCTTTAGAGATCACTTAATCCATGATGCTATGGATGCCTTGGCCAGGCTGGGAGGCGTGGAAATGAAGTGCCAAGGTAATGCAAGATCTATAAATACTGCACCAACAAAGGAGAAAAAGGTGCTCAAGTGACGGGTCCATCCTCCCCGAGGACAGGCTGTAGAGCCCCTGAAGGTCAGTCAGCACCAGACCTGCGAGGACCTACAAGCTGCAGGCTGAGACACAGATAAGTTAAATGACAACCTTTAGGTGTGTTGTTGACTCTATGGAGGCAGTTACACTCTGAGCAGTAGTACTAGCTGATGGGCCAGGGCCAGAACATCAGAGTAGCCCCTTGAAGAAGGAAGAAGTGGCACTGGCCTCCTTTTACCCTGGTTAGGGGGAGGCTGAGGAATCTGGGGCTTAGGGGTCCCAGGAGACCAGAGACCACATATAGAATTGAATATTTACTGGTCCCCAAGGAATGCAACATGTTGGTGGATACCTGAGCCAAGTCAATACCAAAATGTGGCAATCTAGATCATTTTACAGGGCCTACCGAATGCACGGAAAGGTGTGGCTGTCACTACATCATGGTCTGGAAGGCCCAGGTGACTTTGGATATCGGGTGCCTGCCCAAGTGCCTGTAGGATGCTTGTGTTTATCTGGTTGCTGAATACATAAGGGAATGAACACACTGAATAGTGCTCAGATCAACACTACACAGGGAGATTTCCAGTGAGGAAGTTGCATAGGGAAAACCATAGTCCATGGCCATCCGCACCACACACCACTGTCCTCCTGCAGGCCACATGGGTTGGGTGTGTGAACCACTACCAGCTCCTTATAGGCCACGAGTAGATGGGACAGACTGTCTTGAAACTAGAAAAAGTAGGTGTGATACTCCCTGCTGAGCTCTTTGGTACTTTCTAGTATTGGGACCAATTTGCTTTCACTCCAGAGGATAAATGCTGGCCCTTCCAGAAGTTTCCACAAAGCTATTTGCATAGCCCCATTTTGTGTCATGATGTGGTAGTCCAGGAGAGGGCCACCTCGGCAAACCACACTGTGTCACCATTTTGTTTGTACTGATTATATTATGTTAATCTCTGGTTGCTGTGCAGATGTAAAAGCCACTGTGCACATCTGAAGGAAGCTGTGCTGGCACGGGCAGTAGCCACAGACAAAGACCAGGCATAGGGACCTGGCTTCTCTGTCAAATTCTTGGGTGTTATATGGCTGGTAAGGCTGGCATATTTGGGCTTGCTAGGTTTTTGGAAGATGTACTGCACCTGTGCTCTTTATGCCAGATGACCCAAAGGGGGCACACTTGGGGCTGGACAGATGCAGTGGAAACTGCTTTTGAGGACTCAAAGAGAACTGTTGCACAGGTACAAGCTCTATGAATCACTGACCCTAACATGCCACATGTCCTAACAGTCACTGTGGATGATGATGGATTTGACTGGGGCCTATGATTGAAACATGGGAAGCAGAAGCACCTCACTGAGTTTTGTTTTCAGTTGTGGAAGGGAGCTGAGAGCTGATTTTCCCTGACTGAGAAATAGCAGCATTGTGCACTACTTTAAGGCTTCTGAGGAATCACAGGACAGACGAAGGGCTGGGTGTGGATATGGATAGCCCACGCAAAGTGTGGAGTGGCACAGGCCCAGCTCTCACGTGTTGGAGGATCTGCCTCTAACAGTGGGCTTCTTTCTTGATGAGCCTGTCGGCAGCTGCATGGTTTTGGAAGCTGTGATGTACCTAGCTGAGGAACCTGTCCAGGAGGATGATACAGGACATGAACTCTCTTCCTTATATGACAGGGAAAGTGGGACTTCTGGATGACCCTGGATATACTGGTGGTCTAGCTGTGACCCAAGCCCCATAATAAATAGTAGTTGATATCAAGCCTAGTATGAAAGTGCTGTTTTTCTTTTTTTTTTCAAATGCATTTATTTGATACAGGATCTTGCTATGCAATTCAGACTCATAGTGATCCTCCTGTGTCAGCCTCCCCAGCACTGGGGTTACAGGTGTGTGCCACCATGCTCAGTTTCAGCACTGGCACAGCTTGCCCTGGGATTCTGGGGCTGACACAGCATGCAGTACCAGGGATCTAAGAAGTGTGTATTCATCTCAGATGCCCATTTCAGAATTGGGTCTTTAAATTTGAGGGCCCTGTTATATCTTAGTTCTTTATCTATTCTAGACAGTAGTCCTCTGTCTGATTGCTTATTAGTTAGGATTTTTTCAAAATTTGTGGGTTGTCTTTTCACTCTGTTGACAATTTCTTTTGACATGCAGAAGCTCCTTAAGAAGAGTTGATCCCAGTTGTTGATTCTTTCAAGTGCTTCCTGTGCAAATATATGTTTGTTCATGAACTCTTTACCTACCCCTATGTCTTCAAGAGTTCCTCCTACTTTCTCTTCCAGGAGATTGAGTGTTTCTGTTT
>PVKA01022839.1:0-36503 GCA_004027165.1 Ctenomys sociabilis | reverse complement strand
CCCCCTGCCTTGCATCCCCACCTGCTGCAGGCCTTGTACCCCCTCCCTTGCATCCCCACCTGCTGCAGGCCTTGTACCCTCTTCCTTGCATCCCCACCTGCTGCAGGCCCTGTACACGCCCTTGGGGGGCCCGCAGCGCGCTCTCAGCCACTTGGAGCCACCGGCGTTTCCGCAGGATGTTGCCAGGTGCCCGGGAGGGCTCATCTGCGGCTGCTGCCCACTTCTGCTCCATCCACAGCATGAACTCTGCCGCATCCTGCTTCCACTCCTGCCCAGGAGCCGGGAGAGAGGGGTCTCCTGGCTCAGGGACAAGAGCTGGCACTGGACCTATCTCTAGGTAGAGGGCTTTCAGGGAGGCCGTGGGAAAGCAGGACCCAGAACCAAGTCTGAGGTGCAAGGAAGGTGCAGCCTGGGTCACTGCCTTCCAAATGGGGACATGTGAGAAAGACTCTGTGGCCAGAGAGGACAAACAGGTCAGGTCTGCACTCCTGTTCCACATTGGCAGAAGGTCTGGGAGGGCCATGGGCTGGACTGCCCCAGCCTGGTGCTGTCTGGGGCTGGACACACGTCAGGCCCCAGGCAGCCTCTGAGTGCCCCAGCTCACACTCCTCATCTAGAAACACAAGAGATGCCTGCTTCCAGAGGTGCTGTAGGTGGCTCCCAGGAGGTGTGGGACAGTGCAAAAGGTGGGCTCTTAGGCATCAGTCTGGGTGGCCCCTCTGCCATGAGAGCCCCTCACCTGGAGCTGGAGAGAAGCCTGCAGCTGCCGCCGCCTCTGCTCACTCCTCTCCTGGATCCTGGTCCACAGCACCTGGACGCTCTGCAGCTGTTCTCTGGCCCTGGTGGGCAGGGATGGGAAGAGCTTGTCTCTCTCCCGAGGCCCACCCACCTCTGCCCTTGCCCCTCCCCCAGCCTAGAGTAGCAGTCACTGCTGGCAGGGAAACAAGGGCCACAGGCTGGACTCACCTGTGTGCAGCAGGGTGGTGGCTGTGGACCAGCTTCTCACCACGTGCTTGCAGAGCCTTTGCACGAAGGCTGAGGGTGCTCAGGAGCCACTCAAAGCTCCGGTGCTGCTGCAGTAGACTCTGGGCCTCCCTCACATCCTCCTAGGGTGCAGAGACCTGAGGTTATGCCTGGGAGAATGGGGCCCTGCCCAGCCTGTCACCCTAGTTTTGCATTGCTGGCACCGTACCCCTGAGATGTCCAGGCAGAGCACAGCCTCATAGTCGGCACAGGAAGCAGTGAAGCCTCTCACTTCTTGGCCAGACCATGCAGCTGCAGCCCCGCATGCAGCCACTGCTGTCTCTGTTCCCACTCAGCTTTCAGCTCCGGAGTTGCGCTGGCCCAGGAGCTTCAGGGCACTGGTGACCTCTTGGGAGTGAGTCACATCTGAGGCTGCCAGGGACTGACTCTGAGCCTCTAGCTGCTGCAACCTGCCCAGGACAACAAGCAGAGAGGGTCCTGCTCTACCTGGCTTCTCTCCCAGCTGCCTCCTCCCCTCTTCTGGCTCTCAGGTGGAGCTGTGTGGAGGTGGCTGGCAGGAAGGCCTGCAGTTGGTTACCTTGCTGGTTCCCTTGTCTCAGGAATGAGAAAGAATGTAACAGGCACAGTGCTCGGGACCCAGTAGCCCCAGCTGTGCCACACCCTCATTCCCACTTGCCAGCCTATAAATGAGGACCACCAGTGGCTAAAATCCAGGCAGACAGACCTGCTGGGGCAGCACAAGACTGCAGACTCGGATTGCTCACACCACGCACATGCCTTCCCACAGGCCCATGGCCAGATCATGAGGAACCTTCAACAGGTAGGAAAAATACCCTGCAGCTGCATGAAGCCCACACAGCATAGGGACAGGCAGCACTGCTGTGGAAGTAGAAAAGGCCTCCAGTTCCCCTGCACTGCTGTTGCCCCAACCAAGCAGTAGGGTGCAGGGAGAGGTTTCTTGGGGCCACTGGACACTTGCAAGGCTCCTTCTGTCTAAAGACGCCATGTGGTGGCCTTGGCTGCTGGGTGGCGGTCACACCATCCCTTCAGGCAGAGAGGCTTGAGTCCCATGGGACAATTTTGAGCCATCTGACTCCAGGGACCCATGGGGTCTGTGTTAGACAGAATGTTGGCGACACTAGACTGGATGGAACTACCTAGTGGGCTTTGCCTCCTGGGACCTTCCCTGAAATATGCAGGCTGCCCAACCAGGCCTTAGTCCCCCAGCCAGCCTGCCTCAAGAGCCAGGCTGGACACCAACCCGGGTCACTCCTCTGGTGACCACACTCCCTGCCCTCACATCCTGACCTCTCCTGCTGAAGGTGGATCTCCTCCTGCAGCTCTCCACATTCCCTCAGCAGCCTCTGGGCTGAGGCCATGTCCACCAGCTCCTCCTCGCTGTGCAGCCGAGCCTGGAGGCCCTCTGCCCACTTCAGCAGCTGTCCGCTCTCCTGCAGGAAGCTCCGCCAGGCCTGGGCCTCTGCCTGGCCGCAGGCCTGCTGGGCCCCTCGGTCCTGCACTTGCTTCAGCAGTCCCTGCAGCCCCTCCACTTGTTCCTGCAGGAGCCGGCCATCTGCAGGGCCTGACTCTGCCACCCTAGGAGACAGGGCCCACTGCATAGTCAGGCCTGCCCTGGGCCTGGTGCCTAAGGCACATGTTCTGTGTCTCCCAGGCAAGAGGTGACAACTGTGAGCACCCACCCCACACGACCTAGGGACAGCATAAGCATGTGGCCCTTCCTCTCCACCAGGGCACTCTGTCGTGCCGACTGTCCCCACTTCCACATGAGCCCTCTGACCTCAGGCACATCCTAGCCACTTTCTCCCCATCCCAATTTTTGTCCCCTTCCTCACTGTACCGTCCTGCTCAGGCCTTCCCTCTGCCTCCACCGCCTCCCAGGGCACTGTCATCATGCTGAACCTGGCCTTACTTTGAGGCTGCCCTTTGGAGGTAGCAGACCCTGCTCTCCAGCACCCTGACCTTCTGCAGGGTCAATTGCTCCAGGGCCTCCAGCTGAAGTAGCACAGCTTGCAGCTGGGTCTGTGTGGGGCCACACTCTCGCAGGAAACACTTCCGTGCTGCGAGCCAGCTGCAGGCCCTTCTCTTTCTTCAGGGCCTCCAGCTGCTCCCACCTAGACAGAGGGGACAGGGATGTCTCCATCATGTGAGGCCTTCTGCCTGCCTATCCTTGCTTGCCAGAAGCTGCCAGACTGGCTATCACTCTCCTCCCCGTGGCTCACACTGCCTCTCCACCTGGTATCAGGGGAGGCCCAGGCCTGGGCTCTGCCTGATTCTCACCTCTGGCTCAGGTCTGCCTGTTGTTGTTGGATTTTGGTGGAGTCCCCAGGATACCTCTGCTTCAGTTGCTCAGCAGAGCGGCTGACCTCAGCCCAGTGGTCCTTCCTCAGGGCCAGTGCAGTGAGGCAGCTCTGCGGAAAAGGTGGACCCAGCCTCTGAGGGGTATTTTGTTTGTACTCTCAGAATCAAGACAGCTTTTGGCTCCCTCCTCAGGACCACAGTTAACCCTGACTCTGGGGCCCAGCAGTGAATGACAAGATGGCTGGGACACTGGGGGAGAAGGGCGCAGGCCCAGACCTCTGAGGCTCCCGGGGGCCGTACCTCATATGTGAGCTGCATGGCCTTCAAGTTCTCAGCTTGGGGCTGCATTGACTGAAACAGGGCTGCCTGCTCCTCCAGCCAGGACTGGAGCTCCCCACAGGAACTGAAGAAGCCAAACAGAGCCACCGCCTCCTCCAGCTTGGCCTTGCGGCACTGAGGAGAAGCAGGCCCAGGCCTAGGGTGAGGGTCGGTGTCCCCTGCTGGGTGTGCAGAGCAGGTCTGGGCTGCTATTGCCCACCCAAGCCCACTAGCATTTACTAGTGGTACCAGGGTCAGAGGGTGTCCCTGTCTTTCTGCCAGGTCCCATGTCCTGCTGAGGCCTCTTGTTACCCAGCAGAGGGAACCAGTGGGAACTTAGGATAAGGGCCTTGCTCTCAGGTGAAACCCATGTTTCCGTGGGTCTTGGCTCTCCCCTGGGTGGCCCACAGGCAGCTCAGCTCTCTTGACAACTGCCTCCCTGGCCTCTGTGCTGTGGGCACTCTGGCCTTAGCCTCTTTAATCAGGGCTCCTCCCGGCCTTTGCTCAGGTCCTGGCCAGCTTTCCCAGGGCTGCCTACTTTCTGCTTCAAGTCTTGGTTTAAAAGTCCCTTCCTCACAGTGCCTCCCCTGACCCCCAAGTGGTCCTGGGCTCTCTCTCTCCTGTGCATACCTCACACTGCATCCATCCAAGGACTCGACATCTGCTCAGCCATGAATGAGCTCCTTGAGGGCAAAGCGCTTTGCCCCTGGGATGGAGGTGCATGGTCCCACCCCCGTTAGGGGCCTGATGACCATGTCTTAGACAAGGGATAGTACCTCTGCCAGGGCTTGCAGCCCCTCATAGTCCTGGTTCAAGAGATCCTGTGTCTGGAGTATGGTAGTGGGGTCAAAGTTGAGGTCAGGCTCGGCAGGGAGAGCAATCCTTACGCCTCCTCCCAGAGGGCCAAGGGCAGACACCACCTGTTCCAGAGAGGTCGGTGTCCACCCGGGGCTTCCATCCAGCAACAGTCCTGGCAGGGCGGGGCTGGTGACGATACCCGGAACTCCTGTTCTGTGCCATGGTGGATGGGTACGGCCCGGAAGTCCCCTGAATCCTTCAGCTCCCAGGTGTCCAGAGCCTCTCCCCGGAGCCAGGCAAAGCTTGTGACTATGGGAGCATAGGCTGAGGGCTGCTCAGGACCTGTTCCTCTTCCCCACCCAGGAGCTCACCTGTACATCCCAGTGCTATCTCTTTCTCTACTGAACTCTGGTTTGCTTCCCCTTAAATTTTTTTAAAATTACAGGTATTATGGGTCTCACTACTAGATCAGACTTATAGTGATCTGCCTGTTTACAGCCAAGAGCTGGGATTACAGGCACGAACCACCACACCTAGTCTCAATTGCCATCTCAGGGTGCTCTGGGGGCGGGGCTGGCACAGCAGGCCTGAGGATCGAACCCCCATCCCTGAACCTGCTTGCAGGCACTTTAATCCACTGAGCTATTTAGCCAGCCCACTTCCCCTGTTTTATTCCTTCAGCTCGTACAGCCACATGACAGCCTGTTAAGGTTGCCACGCAGTATCTTGATTTTGTACCTGTGGAGGCCGCGGGGATCTGGACCTGGGAGCATGAGTGCAGGCTGTCCAGCACTGCTAAGATCTGGGTTCCATCCTGGGGCCTCCCAGTTGTGCCTCCATCAGTTCTGCTCCAGCCTTCTGAGGGATCCTCCTGTATGGAGGGAGGAGGGTTCCGCTTAGGTGACTAAGAGGCTGCTCCTCTCAGCAGTGGGGGCAACAATGCAATTCCCACCCAGGGCAGAAGTCTAAAAATGTCAAGGGCTAGGCCTGACCTTTCTGTAATTGCCAGCATCTATGGGGCAGTAGTGGATACAAGAAAGGAACAAGGTAGCTCCTATTCATTCATTTAAATAATTAACCAACTGCAAAGGCAAGGCATGGAGAAGAGGAAGAAGCAAAGTTATCTTGCTATGCCAAAGGCAGTGTTATTACTATATAATGTAAGTGCTACAGCAAGACATGATGATGCAGTGTGGGGCAAAAGTGAAGAGTCCTGGATGGAGGTTGGGAGGCCTCTGTGGTGGGCTTAACTTTGAGTTCCTATATGTTGCCTCTCTGAACCTTGGTTAACCTCTTGGGTAAAGTGAGGAGTTTAGACCAGACAACTGCTAGCATAGATCTATTTTAAAAATCATTAATTATGTGGTCCTGGGAATAAGCACACAGGAACATGTTGAGATGGACCTTTCAGACCTGGGAGTGTGGTCTGTCATAAAGCTGGACCAGTGTAGTGCAGGACCAGATCTTGTAGTCCTGTCCCCATCAGCTATTGAATACATGGTCCAGCTACCTGAATAGCTCTGGAGGATAAGCGCTGAAGCTCAAAAGTACATGGGCAGGCTGGTGAGATAGCTCAGTACACTAAGTGACTGTTTAGGCAAGTCCAGGGACTATGGCATACGCCTGTAATCCCAGCGCTGGGAAGGCTGAAAACAGGAGGATCACTATGAGTCCCAGCTGTGTAGTGAGACCTGTATCAAATACATTAAAAAAAAAAATATATATATATATATATATATATATGGGCAAAGAAGCTAGGCAGAGAGTGCCATAGGAGATGGAGCTCTCTTAGGGATGAAGGTAAAGGGCCCAGGTACAGGCACAGGGTTGGGGGTCTTAATGGCTACACCTGAGCTATATTCCAGCTTCTTGAAAGGTGGCAGCCTCCAAAGGCCCAGTACAGTCCTTTTGGAAACCAAGGGCTTATGAATTGGGGGAAGAGTTTCAGAAAAGTCTGATCAAGCCACCCCAAACCCACAAGGCTGTCAAGTTGGGAGAGCCAAAAAGGGCTTAGGGGAAAAGGGTCACTCTAGGACTGAAAATAAAAATGCATTCGTGGAGGTCCCTGTTTAATGCTCAGGACTGTGCTGGGCAAATTGAGTCACACCCAGTTGTCACATAGGACAGACAGGGTTCTAGTGCTTCAGGGCTTCACCATTTGGGAGACGCTACTGAGGATGGTGTGTGTGTGTGTGTGTGTGTGTGTGTGAAACATATGTACTAGCCGGGCGTGGTGGCGCATGCCTGTAATCCCAGCACTCGGGAGGCTGAGGCAGGAGGATTGTTGTGAGTTCGAGACCAGCCTGAGCTACAAAGTGAGCTTAAGGCCAGCCTGAACTGCATAGTAAGAACCTGTTTCAAAAAGGAAAAAAAAAAAAGAAGAAACATATGCACTCCCATGCCTAGGGGAAAGCCAGAAGACCTAGGGCTGGGCACAAAGATCCTCTCATTTTGCCGTTCCTGTGGCCCAGCTGCAGAGCATTCTGGGTCCCTTTTCAGGGCCCCACGCACCGCGAGCGATGTCCGTGCAGCGGCCGCCCGTGCCTGCTCGTCTAGCTGCTGCAATTCGACAGCGAAAGCGCGTATAGAGCGCTCCAGCCGCAGGTGGCGCAGCAGCAGAGCTTGGGCAGATGCCTGGTCTTGCCCACTGCAAATGCTCCCCAGCTCCTGCCGCTGCTCCCGCAGCCACGAGGCCGCCTCCGCCGCATCCTCGAAGTACTGAGAAGAGGGGCGTAGCTGAGCGCCAGCCGGCCGCCCGCCCACCAATCACAGCCCTTGGAGTACCACCCGTAGCTCCCCGCCCACCCGAAGACCCGCCCCGGAAGGTCCGCCTCACACGTGTTCGAAATCACGCCCCACAGTCCCCACCCACAGTGCCCGCCTCCGGGGCCACGCCCATCCCGTAAGTCACGCCCACAATGACGCCCCTGGCCGGCTCCGTCCCGCGCAGCTACCTGCTGCACTATCAGGGCGGTACGCAGCCGCTGTCCGCGCTGTGCAACCCGGTTGCAGAGCAGCTGCCACGCTCTCCGGACAGCCTCCGTGAGCTCCCGGGGATCTGGCTGCGTCAGTGACCCCTGGGCGCTGAGGTCACGCCCTCTCCGCGCGAGATCTGCGCACACAGCCTGGCGGCGGTGAAGCTGTGTTTCTAGGGTCTAAGAGAGGGTTGGGACTCCATGACAAGGAGGAGAGAGAAGGTCAGAAGGGTGGGGGCGGGGACGGGAGCCGGTACCTTGTATTTCTGCAAAGCGCCTGCGATCTGGCTGCAGTCCTGGCCCGGCGCTCTCTGCTCCAGCAGCTGTGCGCACCCCGCCAGCCAGGCCAACTCCTCGCAGCTGTGCAACAGCTCCACCCGCTGCGCAGTCTGCTCCAGCAGGGCCCGACTGGGGGATAGCAAGGTCACAGGGGGCTTGGAGAATTGGCTGGGGAGGGCGTGCCCCACTGGGGTCACACCCTGCCCTTAGATGGGCATTTTTCCCCCCTCTGGATGACTTGACAGGTGAGACAGAGGCCTTGCTTGCTGAGGGACAGTGTAGAGGAGGCTACGAAGCCAGCGATATTTTAGCCTGGGCTAGAGATAATTTGGGTTACAGAGAAGGTTGAGGAGTGGGGATGAGGAGGGCTCTTACCGGGCCCTGACAAGAGACACCAGTCTCTGGTGGAGCTGAGCCAGCGCTCTGGCCTTAGCCCGCAGCATATCCACACTCATGCCAAGGGAGGGGTCCAGCTCTGCCATGTGATTCTTGAGGTGGTTCAAGTAGGCCCCGTGTGTGGAGATCTGGGCCTCCAACAGGTCGTGCCTCTGCAGTAGCTCCACCACTTCTGCCAGCCGCTGCCCACAGGTGGTGGAGCTTGCTGGCACCTGACCAGACACGAGTAGTCATTGCAGTCCCAAGGTGCTGGCTCCCTACACCCTGCTACGTTCCCCCAGAAACTGGCTGGTCTGGTGCCCACCTGCAGCTCCCGGAGCTGTTCAGAGGCGGCCTCCACCTCCTGCAGCAGGTTCAGCACAGCCTGCACACCTGCTATGTGCTTCTTCTGCTCTTGCAGATGCTGAAGGAGCCTCTGCCAGCGCCCAGTGATCTCCTGCTGCCTGGAGGACAAGAATAAGCATAGTCTCCAGCATGCAGGAGCAGCGAAGCTACCTCCAGGCTCCTGGCTAGTGGTGGGCTTGGGTGCCCTGGAGGACTCCAACCTACAGGCTGGAGACAGAATCTGGACTTGAGTATCCTTAGTTTATGGAGATCAGGGTAGTGTGTCCTTCCCTGATCACAGGACAGAAACCAGAAGAGGGCTTGGAAGGTTCAGGCTGTCAGGACGAATCCCCCTATCCAGATGCCCAGATTAAATGTGTGTGTGTGTGTGTGTGTGTGTGTGCGCGCTAATCAGAGGCTATGTAGAAAGAACAATGTTTTACTAAAGGGATGAACTACTTACTAATGATAGGATTTCAAACACATGTGGAAGACTGATCTTAATTTTAAGAAGGAGACCTGAATCCACAGCCACCCTCTCTTCCATGGCTGGAAAGGGACACATACAGAAGTGGGGATGTGGTAGGAAGGATGCTCACCTGTGGGCCACATCTGCCCAGCTATGGTACTGCTCCTGCTGGAGGATGTCTGCGATCTCAACCAGGGCCTGGAAGCACCCCTCCTGGGGCAGAATGCTGGCCTCCAGCATGCCCAGCCTCTGGCTGGCTGCCTCCGCTGTGGCTGGGCTGGCTGGTGGGGCTCTGGCCTGGTTCAGCTCCATCTCCGCATCCTTTAGGAAGCTTTCCCGGAGGGCAGCCTTACGTTGGAAGCACCGGGCCAGGGTTTCCAATCGCTCCAGTTGCAGTAACCTGTGCTGCAGGGCCTGGCTCTGGGTGGCCTCTGCCCGCTCCAGCTCTGCCCAGCACTGAGACAACTCTGCAGGGCCCAGGCCCTCACCAGGCAGGAAGGGCTTGCGGTTCTGGGTTCGGAGCTCCATCTGCAGCCTGAAGAGCAGAGCCTCTGTGGCACCTCGCTGCTTCAGCCGAGGTGGCTTCTCCTGAGCACGGAAGGAAGCAAAGGCTGCCAAAAGCTGGCGCATGGCAGGCAGGGAGTCTGGGAAATCCCGCTCCTCCAGCTGCAGCCGCTTCTCTGCAATCCAGTGGAGCAGGTTGGCCACCATCTGCTTGTATCTGGTCCTCAGTGCCTCGGTCTCCTGGAGCTGAAGCAGGATCTGTGAAGACGGGGCCAGGGAGGTTGTCAGGGTTCCCTGGGGCTGGAGACCCTCCCTTGTTTGGTGCTGGGTGCCGCCAGCCTTGCCCAGGAGGGCTGTAGTTCTTCCTTGGCAGAGTGAGGATCGCCCAGAGAAGGGGTCACTGCACACTGAGACCCAGGAGTGACTGGGGTGAGATGTATCCTGCTTTCCTCTGTCTTATTTTACCTCCTCTGTCCCACCTTTGGGGATTGGACCCTCCAGTCTCTTCTTCCTGGGCCTTCTTGCCCTTTCCTGTGGCCACCTTCCCTTAAGCCATCTCAGAGCCCTCTGCCTGTGTCACCCCAACCCTGAGACACCCACCCTGAGGACAGCCCTCCCAGGCCTCAGCCTCTGCCATCGCGTCCAGAGAGTGAGGGAGCCCCCCAAAAGCATGGACTTGGTGTAGCCCCTGCCTAGAAGAGCCTGTTCTGCTCTTGTCCTTGCAGACTCCTGCTCTAAGCCTTTTAATCCATCAGGAGCTTAGTCTGCAATTGAGTGAGGAGAAGGGACAGGAGGGGCACTGCTCTCCTGGCTTCCCAGGTATGCTGGGCACCAGGCTGAGTACTTTACTTCTGTTCAATGACCTTCTGTTATCCAGGCACCATCTTCATGTTATACATGGAGCACAGAGAAGTTAGGCAAGTTGGCCAAGGCCACACAGCAAGTTAAGAGGAAGGGGCAGGTTTCAAACCTGAGTCTTCTTCTGGGGCCCATGCTCAAACTACCTGTCCTCAGTGATAGCTCTGCCTTGTCTGTATCACTAACCTTAGCAAGTCTCCTCTTGACTGTCTGTCCCTGCTGCACGCGGGAGAAGTAGTGGTAGTAGAGGGAGACGTGGGTCATGATGGAGCGCTCGTCTGGTTGTGGGACTGCCACGTCCTCAGGATCCAGCAGCTGGGCAATGCCCAGCTCCTGCTCAGCCACACGGAAGGCGCAGGTGAGATTGTGCAGTGGGCGGCTGGGGTGCAGGGAGCTGTAGTCCAGCAGGTCTGGCCTGGCAGAGAGTAGGCTTTTGTCCTGCTTGGTTTAATAGACTGTCAGATGTACAGGTTGCTACTGGCTGTTCACAGTCTCTGTAACTTCTTCATCCTCTGACCCTGAGACCTGAGTCCCTGGCTAAAGTACAGGTAGGACTCTGATGGGGGTGGGGGCAAGCCAGGGGCTGTCAGATTGGGCAGTTTGGTCCCTTAGAAAGAGCCTGTCTCAAAATAAAAAACAATGGGCCAGGGGTATGGCTCATTTGGAAGGTCCTGGATTCAGGGGGGAAAAAGGCTCTACCCACGCAGAAGATGGTGAAGAGTACCAGGGACACAGAGGTAGAGAAGGCTGGGCTCCGAGCAGACCTGGCTAATTCCATGGCTTGGCCCAAGGAGTGGGAGGGGCTCACCTAGGCCACCTGGCAACGCCTGCCCTACTGGGCACACTTCTCCTTCAGGGCCCAGGGGCTTAGGGGTTACCAGTAAAGTCCCAGAACCTGGGGAGTGGGCTTAGAGGGTGAAGGCTTCGGGCTGGGCCACACCTGTGGGCATGGACGAGCGCACTGAAGCCCAGCCCATCACTCCAGCTGCGAGAGAAGTCGGTGATGGCCACGTTGGTGCAGCTGGCTGTCTTCCGCTGGCACCAGACCAGCAGAGCTTCCTTGGCAGACAGCTGGGCTGCACTGGCCCCAAATTCTTCCTGGTTGGACAGGGAGGCATGGTCACCATGTGGGGCCCAGTGTGGGGGGCAGCAGAGCCCGTGGGGAGACAGACTGGGCCTGGGTTCAGTTCCCTCCCTTGTTCTGGGGAGATGGTTCTCCTATCCTCCACCATTACCCCTTGCATCTCCTCACAAGGAGCTCCTTTCCCTCCCCCTGCCTCCCTCCTTTGACTTCTTTCCCTGCCCCTGTCTCTGCTCAGTGCACTCTGCTTCCCTCCCCCAGCTCCCAATGCTCCTGTTTCCTGTCCTTCCAGTGCTGTCCTGCACACTCCCTTCCCTGCGGATATCTTTATAAATGCAGAAGTGAGGCCGACCAGATCCTGGCGTTTGGGCAAGAAGGACGGTGCACCAGCATGGGGCAGGACAGAGTGTCAAGGCGTGGAGTGGCGAGGAGGCCAGGCCCGAGCCTCTGAGAGCTGGGCGTGCCTCAGGGGAGCTGGGAGCCATGCTGGGATGGGCACCGGAGGGAGCAGGGCAGCCTGAGCCCACCCACGTCTTAAGTCACCAGGGAAGGGGCCATGAGCCCCTGTTACCCCCAGCGGGCTGGGCTGTGGCAGGCCCCAGGCCCCTGGGACCCAGGGAGGCCAGTGCTGCTTCCTGAAAGGGCTGAGGTCAGTTAGGTCCATCTACCTGTCCACGCATTCCCCTAACATAGGGCTCAGCTCCGAGGATGCAGGCAAATGAGGCCCTAGTCCCATGTGGCTCATGGTCACATGTGAGTTCTGAGGGCCTCCTAGCCTGCTAAGTCTGTGGCTTTGGTGGTGGTGGGGCAGGATCTTGTTAAATAGTCCAGGCTGGCCTCAAACTCATGGTGATCTTCATGCCTCAGCCTCCCAAGTCCTGGGATTATGGGATTGTGGCATCACACCTGGATCCATGAATTCTTTTCGTTGTCTGTTCTGGTGTTCCTAACCTGCCGGAGTTCACCTGTTGGGCCACCCTGCCCCCTCACTCATGAGTGACATGTCCCAAGCCAGATGTTCCTCTAAGCACACTGCTCCGGCTTTGGGACTTTACCTACCAGTGCCCCCGATCCCCTGAGCCCCTGGACCCCGAAGGAGGAGGAGATGTTCAGGCCAGCTCATGGCAATATCTCTGACATTCTGAATTTAAAACCCTGGGCTAAAGAGTAAACACTGATTTTGTGGGTGCTGTATGAGAATCAAAAAAGGTTAGGTGGGACTGTTGGTCCCTAAGGGTTAGGGGGGCTAGGACATGGGGCACGGGGGTCTGAGACATACCCTGTCCAAGGAGATGTGGGAAATCTGGAAACGCAGAATGATGACCCAGAGGAGTCCCAGGATGAATGTCTGGTCTCCATCCACAATGTTCTCTGGCCCGATGAGGGGTATTGGCACCTGTGGGCACAGACATCTGGGCTAAACCATGAAGTCTGTATTCCCAAGAGGACTCAAGAGGAACCAAAATTGGAGGAGACCCACTGTGAGGATGGCGGTCCTGGGAGGCAGCCTGTCCCAGCCGGGAGGCTCCCAGGGAGAAGCAGGCAGGCATGAAGCCTGGAGCGGCCTAGCCTTGGGGTAGCTATGCCCGGGCATCGTCTCCCTCGGGTGCACTGTGTCCAGCTGGGAGCCCCTCCCTCGCACTTCCTCCTCTCCCTGGCACGTGGCCTCTTCTGGATTCGCCGCAGCTTGGCTGGAGCACTGGGAGGGATGCTCGCTTCTGCTCCTACCTGCTGACCCTCCCAGCTTCCTGTTTAGCAGTGTCAGGTGGTAGTTTGAATTTGGTCACGATGGGAGGATGAACACCATGGAAATCAGCAAATATGTAAACCGGAGCTTTGCTCTTCCCTAGAGAATGGGCTTTGACGTGTGCACCAGCATGTAGCTGGGCTGGCCCCTACAGGCTCCTCCAAGGCATGGGTGGCTTTGCTTACTGTCCTGTCTCAGCCATAGTGGCCTCTTTTGTTTCTGGGGCAAGGACGGCTCTTTCACAGGTGTCAATGGTATGCCAGAGGTAAAGCTTGGGAGGCTGCAGAGCCTCTCCAGGGGCAGAGGACAGACGCCTGGCTCACAGGGCCATTGGAGGGCCAGATGGCACCTGGATTTCTGTGGCTGGCAGCCTGAGTTGACCCTGGTGCTGGGGGCTACAGTCATTACCCCTCCTTTGGCTTTGATTCCTTCCCTGCCCAGTCTTCTCCAGCACACCAGGTCCCAAGGGTTGTGGCACAGCCACAAGGACCTAAGCAATGGGCCACACCTGCTCAGGCTCTTGTACTCAGTTCAGTGTCGCCATAGCTGTCAGGACAGCCACCTCGAAGCTTAGTGCCCAAGGACTGGAACCCTCAGGCTTCCCAGTTCCTGATTCTCAGTATAAATGACCCCTTCCCAGACCCGTGGCACTAGGCATGAGGGTCCCTTTTGCTTCTTTTTTGCTATTTTCTGTCTCGAGTGTTTGCTGAAATCCTCTCTCTCCTGTACCCCTTCCTCCTGCTTGCCTCACTGGCCGAGCCCTTCCTCTGTTTCCCTCTCTGTCAGCCTTCCACACCTCTGATGTGAATCTTGCCTGGTAAATAATTCTGGCCCTCTGTTTCCATTTATGGAAGGAGAAGGTTAGAACACCAAGAGTCAGTCAGTATCAAATCCTGCAGCTCTCCCTGAGTACAGAAGTGACATTTTCAGGCCCACTAAGGACGTGGTGAATTTCTGCTGTGGTCAGCTAGGTGCTGGCCAAGCCAAGAGTCCTCCTCGGTGTCTTCCTCTGCCCTGCCCTGTGGCCCAGCTCTCACCCACCCTGGCTGCTCACTCAACACCAGCATAGCAGCTGCCCCAGGAGCGCACCTTGGCCCTGAGGAAAGCCAGCGCCCGGCTGTTGTTTTCTAAGAAGTGCACACGCAATCGGCCCTGGCTGGGTGCTGGTAGCACCTCCCCTGAGATCAGCTCCAGCAGCCGCAGCAGGTGGATGCCATCAGCCAGCTCTGTGCACAGGTTCTGGATCTTGATGCCCACCTGGGGAGGGGACAGGGCAGGCACAGGGTCAGCCTGGGACCTGGCGGGTGTAGGCTGAGAGCTCCAGGACACTGTCAGGCAGATGTCCCCACAGGCTGCCCCAGATCTACCCTAGCCTCTCACCTGGCTGAGCTGGAAGATATTATTGACCCATTTGGTGAAAGTCTTCTCCTGCGTGTGAGTGTGCTGAGCCTGCAGCCTGCAGACGTGGCCCAGTTCATACTCAGAAGCCATGGTGGGATCCTTCCTGGGTGGGAGCAGGCTAAACTCCTGGTGCAGATGTCCTACAGCTGGGAGATGCTGGGGATTATGGGGCCCAACAGCCATCAGGCCTGAGGCCCCTTGGGGATGAGGACATTGCAAGTCTGGAGGTGTCATGGAGGTGGGGAGAGGTGGAGATGCTGACAGCCCCACTGTGTGGGGTCTGAGGTTCTACTCTGGCACACCATTCCTATGGTTGGTGGATGTCATGGCTTGGATCTTGGCCAGAAGATCTGGTTGATGTCCTGCACTTAAAGGGCCCAGGGCCCACCCCACCTTCTAGGGCTTTCTCTCAGACCCTTGTGGTCAGACCTTGCTCCCTGCGTTGCTAAAGGCAAGAGAAAGGAAGGCAGCATGCTCACCTTGGCAATGGTTGGGTCCTGGGGAGGAGGCCCTGAGGACGGGCTGTGCGGTGAAAGACAGAGAGACAGAGGCACCAGGAGAGGCCTGAGGCTGGAGCTGGGGCCATACCACAGCCGGCCCCTGAAGCCAGCCTGGGAGAGGGGGTAATGGCACACAGGCAGCATTGTCCTCCCATCCGCCTGAGGGCGTGGCCCAGACTGCAGGAGGAAGCTCAAGAACGCTCCAGGCCATAGCTAGAGGGTCTTCTCTCCATCCCACCCCACTTCCCCTGCTAACTTCCAGTCATCAGGTGGGAGGTTTGCCTCTTCGGACCCAGAAGCCCCTGAGATGGCCTTGTTGCGTCTGGTGAAGCATCAAGGGGTGAGGTAGTCTGGGCTGGAGGCACTGAGGGGCAGAGAAGACCCACTTCCCAACCTGGATCACCCTTCTGCATCCCCAGGGTCCCCTTGTGAGCACCCCACCCTGTGTTGTCCAGCAGCCTCCCTCACCCCAGGAGCTGCTGTAGACACAAGCTCATCAGACCCTGGACTGAGGGGGCTTCTCCCTACAGGACACCCTGAAACTGAAACTGCAAAAGCTGTGGAAATGGCAGAGTTGCTTGCTTGCTTTTCTTTGAGACAGGGTCTCACTATGCAGCTCAGGCTGGTCTCAAACTCACAACAATCCACCTGCCTCAGCCTCCCGAGTGCTGGGATTACAGGCATGTGCCACCATGCCTGGCTCAGAGTTGCTTTCAAAAGCAGACTTAGTGTTGACTGTTTTGGGCTCTTTGGGGCTATGGCCTAGGGCATGGTTTCACAATGGTCTGGCTAAGGTCAGGGTCACAGTCTTTTTTTTTTTTTTTTTTTGTCTTTTTGAGACAGGGTCTCACTATGCAGCTCAGGCTGGCCTCGAACTCACAACAATCCTCCTGCCTCAGCCTCCTGAGTGCTGGGATTACAGGCGTGCACCACCACGCCCAGCTCAGGGTCACAGTCTCGTGCATCCACCCCAGCAGCCCCAAGGCTCTGAGACCAGAGTGCATCTCTCCAGGGGAGGGTCCCTGCAGCCCTGGGGCCTGGCTCCAGAGGAAAGGGCATGTGGGTCAGATCACATCTGCCCTTGACTTCTGGCCTCGAAGTCCCCTTGTCCCTGGCTGGCTTTTGAATGCTTTGAATGTCCAAGCTTCTTCTTTGCTTGTGACCCAGATCCAGTCTGACCCCAGAGGCTGCTGGAACCTGTGATGCTCCTGTCTCAGCCTCCTAGAGTTATGGGATAGCACCACACTCCTTCCCTTCACCACTGCCCGCAGGTCCTCATTCCTGCTCTCTGGCTCCTAGGTCTGTGAACCATGCCCTTTTATCCTTCCAAAGCATGACACCCCTAGCTATGAAGACTGCTCATTAACTGCTAGGGAGAAGCCAGCCTGGGCAGATGGCTTGAGCAAGGCTTTTATGCCCTTCAGCTTCCTAATGGGCAATGCCCTGCCTACATCCAGGACAGGGCCTGAGCTCTCTTGTCCTAAGGTTGGGTACCAGCTGGCTTCCTCTCCCCTTCCTTCCGGTGCTCCTGTCCTAGCAGCCCCAGTTGAAGTCCTGCTTCTTCCAAACAGTCCCCCTCCCCATTAGCCCAGAATGCCTGAGTCGCCTCCTCTTCTGTTAGCACAGATCTCGTGTGATGTGAGCACTGAGAACAGACTGAACTGCCTGCTGCCTCACACACAGATGTCTCAGAGGCAGTTGTTTGTGAGGGTGTTGTATGGGCTGGGGATGTCTCTTTTCTCCTTAGCTCATGGGCAGCTAAGCTACTCTTGTTCTGTTGATTGCCCCTGATGAAAAGAGAACCCTGTTGGTCAATACAAAGTCTGGATTATTTGTGCTGCAGGTACTGATTTTCAAGTTGAACTGTATTAAACAATATAAAAGGGACACATTGATTCACATAACTGAAAAATCCAGCAGGAGGAAGACTTCAGGTGAGGGTTGATCTAGCAGCCCAAGTGCTGTCAGTACAGGTCAGGGTTTCCTTTGCCTTCCTCAGTGTGTCCTTTGTTCATGCTCCACAGAGTGGCTCTTGGAGCCTGACCTCTTTGCCCAGCCCTGGGCAGCTCTGCGTACTCCTCCCAATGCCATTATACTACTGTATCAATAGGCACACTTCTTCATACAGAGTTGAGAGAAGAGAGAACATCTCTCCCAAGAGTAGGAGCGGAACTTGGGGAGGGAGCAGCTTTCAGAGGCTGTGCTACAGACCCACCGCTGAGGAACTAGGCCATGTAGGAAATGAGATGGCTCTGCCTGGCTCAGCCAGCTAAGACTGGGGGGGAAGACGGGAAGTAGTGTACCCCTGACCAGCAAGGCTGCATCCCTGGGAGCCACGTGGGGCACGGGCGGTGACCCTGGGGAGGCAGTACGGTGTCAGGTTCTGCGTGCACTTTATTTTTTTGTATTTTAGGGAAGGGTCTACGGGGTGTTCAGGGTCTCACTACTAGATCAGACTCGTAGAGATCTGCCTGTTTACAGCCTCCCAAGAGCTGAGATTACAGGTGCGTGCCACCATGCCCAGTCTTAATTGCTGTCTCGGTGTGCCCTGGAGGCGGGGCCAGCATGGCAGGCCGGGGGATTGAACCCCTGGCCCCTGTGCCTGCTTGCAAGTGCTTTAATCCACTAGCTATTTTGTCAGCCCTGCTGTGTGCACTTTGAGGCAGACCTGTGTCTGCAACCCTGTCCCCAGCCCACTACGCAGCCCCTCCAGACTCAGCTTCCCAAGTGTTGCAGGCGGGGCTGAAGCCTCCCCTTAAGTCTCTGTACCCAGTTGGTTGCCCAAGATGGAGTCTCTCTCAGAAAGCATGCGGAAGTCAGTGCCATGGCAGAGCTTGTGAAGGAGGTGTGGCCTCTCCCTGACTTGGGCACCTGAACACCAGAGTGAGCAAACAGGAGGATGGGCTGGGTTTCTATTAATTTATTCATCAGTACACTGTCCTTTTGCCTTTGCCAGTTTTTTCTTTCTTTTTTTGTGGTATCAAGAATTGAACTCATGACCTTGCACTAAGCAGACAGGTGCTGTGCCACTGAGCTACATCCTTGGCCTTGTGTTTGCTAGTTCTAAATAAGATTATAGGAGGGAAAAGAAAGGAATGGCATTCTAATGATGATTTGTTACTTTTCTTATTTCCTCTATATTTAATACAGTAATTGGAATTCTTCTGTAAGAGTCCAACTGGATTTGTATTTTTAGCTATAATAAGATATTCAGGAAAGCTACAAACTTAGAATTTAAAGATATAAGGGACCAGGGAGATGGAATGAGTGCTTACCTGGTGAGCGCAAGGGCTTGAGTTCAATCCCCAGTTCCACCAAAAAAAAAAAAAAAAACCAAAAAATCATGAGAATTTAAAGATATAAGCTATGTTTAAAGAGATTCTAAATACCAATGTCAAAGAAAACTAACTTGGTAACTTGTCTTAGAAAATATACATTTCAGAAAGAAAATAGCACTTATGATTTATAAAGTTGTTTTGACTTTTAATATTGACTTCAGAATGAAGTTTTTAAAATTTTGCAAAATTTGAAATTGAAAAGAATTGTTTCTGATTAGTGCTTTACCTGTAAAGCAGAAATTCTTATGGCTTTTATTATCTTTTTTGTAGATGATCTCACTATGCAATGCAGGCTGGTCTGGAGCTCACTTTATAGCCCAGGCTGGCCTTAGGCTCACAGTGATCCTCCTGCCTCAGCCTTTGGAGTGCTGGTAGTATGTATACCACCACACCTGTGTCTAAATTAAGGGTATCTAAATAAGACACACTCTTAATTTAGGCCCTTTTTTTTACTTAATTATACCTCAGTAGATCTCTTCTAAAAATGATGCCTTGCTGCATTCCATGAAGGACACAAACAAGCAGTGCTTTCCTTACGGCCACACTGATTTACCCTGGACACTGCCCGTGCTCTTGTGAAAGTGAGGCAGAGCAGACAGGTCCAGGTAGCCATGACTGGATGGCAGGGGGCTGGGTGCAGGGATGGGCGACTGTTGGGGGAAGCTCTGTAATCAGGGCAGCACCCTGGGGCTATGAGGGCCTCTCCCAGGGTTGGGACATGGCCAGGTGAGGTGTGGGAGATGAGAAGGGCCTTGGCTCTGGGCTGTGTGCTGCCGGCCCCACGCTGCAGAGGGGGAATCCAGCTCTGCAAGGGTGGCCTGCTGCGCCCCGAGCCCAGCCCAGCCCAGCCTAGGATGCAGAATGGCTGCATCCTGATGTCTCTGAAAGATGGGTGAGGCCAGCGCTGGAGAGATGAAGCATGGCCCTCCCCAGGCCAGTGGGAGTCTGAGAGGAAAAAGTTGGTCCACTTGGGGAGGCCAAAGCAGGTGGGACAGGAGAGCCAGGAGCAGGCAGAGACCTCTCTGGGTGGCTCCGCAGGCCTCATGTCTGCAAACAGCTGCGGAGGTGCAGGCCAAGTGTTCACTTTCACGCGCTTAGCACACAGGTCTGTGTTTGTGGTGCATCTGCTGGGTCCAACCTGGACTTGAAGATGCACAGGTTTCCTTTGGATTAGGGAGGCCATGATGGTGGCATTAGAGCTCTAGACTGAGTTTAGCTACTGGAACCCACTCTCCCTTCCATGTGCAAACTCTGGGATATCTCTGACAACTGAAGTGGTCCAGGAATGGGGGCTGATGTTCTGGACAGACTCCAGGGATGTGTTGGTCCCAAACCTAGGGCTCTCGCTTGGTCACCAGCCCTAGGTTTCCCTTTCCAGGGAACCTGTCATGACAAAACACTTCATGGTGTAAGGGAAGATGGTATTAGGCACTTTTTCTTCTTTTAAAGAACATCACCAAGACTGGGGGTAGTGGCACTTGCCTGTAATCCCAACTCTTGTAAGGCTGAAAATAGGAGTGTCACTACAAGTCCGATCTGTGTAGTGAGACCCTGCACTACATACATTAAAGAAAGAAAGAAAGAAAGAAAGAAAGAAAGAAAGAAAGAAAGACCATCACCAGAGGCCCAGCAGGAAAAGGTTCAGCTGCCAAAGGGTCTCCGGCCTGAGGGGGCAGGGGCACGGGAGGAGGCCATGCTGCCCTAAGCAGTTTCCTTCTGTGGACAAACCAGAGCCTCAGCCCGCTGCTCTCCAAACAGGATCTTCTCCTAGGACTTTGCATAGGCACAGTCTGGCCATGTCTACATAGGTACACACTGACAAGTTTTAAAACTACAGACAGGATGGAAGAGGCAGTTCAGTAGCAGGGCATTTACCTAGTATGCACAAGGCCCTGGTTTTATCCCCAGCACAAGAAAAAAACAAACAAACTGGAAACGAAAAACAAAACAACCAACAACAGAAAAGCAAACCATTCTTGTATGAAGAATATAGGTGCATATATTTATGTTTATATATCATGACTGAGCAGAGTTAAAGAAGCAAGACAGTTCTGAAGGGATGGTCACCTCTTCCTGGCATCCCTGTACCTCTGGACAAACCATCTCTCTTCTCACGCTGCCACTGGTGGCTGCCATCTCCTGCACACTTGAGTGGGGCTCACCTTCACAGGAATACTTGTCTATGTTACAATATGCAAATCGCAAACATTTCTCCTGTATTTCTACTTAATTTAAAAGTGTTCATTCATATCAAAAGCTACATTATACAATTTCTTGTCTTAAAACTACTAGAAAGGAAGGATGGAGAATTTAAGGGCTGGCACCTAGATAAATTCTTCCCCCAAATCAGTACTTTCTTTTCTTTCTGAGATAGGATCTCATTTTGTGTGTGGTTCAGGCTGGCCTTGAATGAATTCACTATCTAGCTCAGGCTGGCTTCAAACTCATCGTGATCCTCCTGCCTCAGCCTCCTGGGTACCGGGATCACAGGTGTGTGCCACCATGCCCTGCTCAGTATTTTCTCTTAAATGTACAGTTTTCTCCCTGATGACACCAGAGGCAGGTGAAAGGAACAAGGAGAAAAATGTGGCTGTGGAAGGCTCAGCGGGGATGATTTCACTCATTTCTGGTGCTGGCAAGGCCCAGAGCACGCAGCCTTCTCAGCTCTGGCCCTCTCCCATTGCATAAATAAAGGTGAAGGCGACCTTCTGCCCCAAGCTGGGACCTCAGGGCAGGAGGGTGGTGCAAGTGCCCACCTTCACCTGACCCAGGAATCTGAGCAAGTGGTCCAGGTGAAGGACCTGGGTGAGCCATCCAAGAGCCAAGGGGAGGGAAAGTAGCCAAGTCCTGCCCCAAGATGGGCATTCATCTGAGCAACCACAGAGCTTTGAAGAAAGGAGTTTATATAAAATTTCTGTATAAAGCCTTTTATAAGAAAAACACAAGTGGGCGTGATAAAAGCGCCTATTTTTCTACAAAATAGTGTCTAACTCCACTACACTGATCTCTCCTGAGTATAGGGCTTGGGACACTGCACACACCAAGACGTGGTTCTGTTGAATTTAAGTCCTGTCACCCACCAAGGAGCCTTAGGGGACAGAGGCTACACTAAACAATGGAAGAGAGTTTCTTTCCTTTAGTGTGGTTTAAGTCTGATAAACAGATTCACTACAGCCTACTAGGCAAACTGGTAGGACTTTAAAATGGCCTGAGACACCAACTGGAGGTCTTGTCAGGGGTTTGAAGAGGTTGTGCGTTCCAAATCTTTTGCAATTACAGTTCTGGATGCCCAGGAAGGAGGCCTGGAAGGGGTGGGCACTAGGTATTGGGCAGATGTGCCCTGGTTGCCTAGGAGAGGGGCACAACAGGCAAGCCTGGCCATCAGCCATCGCTTTGTAGTCTGCAGGGGGTAGGAACCTTCTGCTTTATTCTTTCTCTCCTCTAAACATAGCAGGAGACACAATAAACAAAATAAATAAGATCATCCGTGCTGTCCTAATGTCCTCTAAGGGATGGACAGGTGCTGAGACACTACTCACAGTGACAGTGCCCAGTGTGGCCCCCGCTCACTCTCCAGTCCAGGAGTCCACCAAGCCCGCCCCTATGCACAGTGTTCCTCCAGGTTTCTGGGTACTCTGGGTCATTTCCCTTTCTTCTCAAACTTAGGATCTCCTAATCCATTCCCTTTCCCCTAATATTTTAATAGAAACTTGGAATTTTAGAGTTGAGAGGACCTCATCTGGTTTCCAGTGTCTGGCTTCCTCATCCTACAGATGGGGAAACTGAGGCACAGAGAGGGCAGTGTCTGCCCAAGGCCATTCAGCAGTTGGTGGCAGGGCAGGCCGTGGGCCCGGGTCCCTTCTCTCTCTCCCTCCTGCCTTGCCCTGCCTGCCCTGTTCGGTGGTGGTCTCTAGTCAGCCTACGGCAGGGACTTCCTGTGCGAGGGGGGTACGAGGTGTGGAGGGAGACTGCTGGGCAGCTCGTAGCCATCAAGCTTGATCTTGATGAGATGCTTGGCCAGTGCAAACTCCTCCTCGTCCAGCATGCCATCACAGTCACAGTCAGCCAGCTTCCAAATCTTGCCCAGCACACTGTTGGGCAGCTTGGAGGTCACCATCTCCTTCTTGGCGTTGACGCCTGTGATCTTGCCATTGACAGGGGACAGAGTGTAGAAGAGCTCATCGTAGGCAGGCTTGTCTTTGGCCACCACCCACTCCTCCTCATCAGCACCCTCCTTAGCCCCCTCCCCATAGCCCTGGTTGAAGGGGCCCTCGGTGGTGCCGTCGAAGGCTCCGCCCTGCACCATCTGCGTGGGCGTGCTCAGCTCCTCCTGGCTGATGAGGCTCATGAGGGATGAGATCTTGTTGGTGAGCATGTTGTCCACAGCCTCGATCAGCTTGGGCTTCAGCGAGTGAAATTTGGAGAAGTCGTAGTTCTCAAGCTGTTCCTGCAGGAGAAAACGCAGCCTTGGTGACAGGCTCTCTCTTCAGGAAGAAACAGAAAGGGGTGGCAGGAGGGAGACAAAGTCCACGTGCAGTGGTCCACTCACCCTGTGCTTTCCCGAGCTCACCATCTCATGGGGTCCCCACACCCAAACTCACTGGATGCAAGTGTGGTTTTTGGAAGGATAAGTTACATATGAATTGGATTTCAAGAAAATCCTTTTTTACCTGCCCCTCCTATCTATCTATCTATCTATCTATCTATCTATCTATCTATCTATCTATCTATCTATCTATCTATCTAACTATCTATCTATTTTGGGGGCGTCTTTTTGAGACAGGGTCATGTTATATAGCTCAGGCTGGCCTTTAATTCACTTTGTAGCCCAGGCTGGTCTCAAACTCATGGCTATACACCTGTCTCAGCCTACTGAGTGCTGGGATTCTAGGCATGTGCCACCATACCAGGCTGCACCCCTCTTTTTGAAAACTCTAGACATGACTTCACACTTCAGCTCCGCATGCCTTTCCTGGGTAGGGAAGGGCAGCGCTATTCTCAACCTTGTTTAATACATGCATCTTGATGGAGCCAAAGACCAGGGCCCCTGCCTCCTGGCTTTTCACTACTGCTATCCTGGCTGGGACAGGGGGGCTACACTTGGGGGAAAGTACTTAAGAACTTTTAGATCAGCTGAAAGAAAGGACAGATGACAATAAAAACCTCAACATAGATTAGGGCACTAATCTCTTTTGAATGAGCCCCAAATGCTGCGCAGGTAGGGGCCCTTGTAGGATCAGCCATGCTAAAGCACAGCTGGGCCAGCAGCACACGAATCCTGCAGATACAGAGTTGTCAAGCAACCAACCATTGTTTCCTAAGCATGGGAGTGCATTTCTAGGCTCTCTCTCTCCTCTTTCTCTCTCTGTCTCTGTCTCTCTCTCTCTCTCTCTCTCTCTCTCTCTCTCTCTCTCACACACACACACACACTTAACACCACACTGATATATAATCTGCATTTTCTAAGAAATATGTCAGCTGAGCAAGGTGGCACGGGCCTATAATTCCAGCATCCTGGGAGGCTGAGGTCAAAGAATCACAAGTTCAAGTTTAGCATAGGTAACTTAGTGATTTAGTGAGACCCTGTCTAAAAATTTAAAATTTTTTAAAAAGGTCTGGGGATGTAGCTAAGTATAAACCCCTAGGTTCAATTCCTAATACTGGGGAAAAAATGTATTATATTGTTTATGATGTTAATTTTTATATAATCTCATTCTTAATAGCTCTATAACATTTAATTGTTTGGAGGGGCCATTTCTCCTTTACCCTATTCCCTCTGTTTGCAATGAAGAATCAAAGCTGTGGTCTGTAGAATGCATGGGAGGGCGGGAATTCTGTGCTGACATTTTGAAAGGGCACCCTGAGCTGTAGATTTTGAGAGACATAGCTGGGAGCTAGCCATCCAGCCTGGCCTATCTCCAGAGGAGGACCTCCCACATTGCTGCCAGGCCCTGCAGGGCTGGGATGAAACCCCAGTGTGGCCCATGATCTCCTCTGGGCAGTGGGGTGGGGCAGGCCTGCTTTAAAATGAGAATTCTGGTTCCTCTGTCTTCATATTCACTGGCAGAGTACAGTCACCAGCATGTCACCCCTTCTTAGCACCAAGCAATAATGTCAGATCTGTCAGCAGGGGAGGCTGAAAAGAGTAAGTTGAGGGGAAGGAGGTGGAAGCATCCTATGCTAAACTCCCAGCACTGCTGGGAGAAAGGAGGTAGGTGCATGTGAACACTTACCCTATGGCTCAGGAGTGCGCCTGAGCTGGGGGCACACAGACTCTGTGTCTGGCCCAGCAGATTCATGAGTGGGATGCCCATCCTAATGCTCTATCAGCTTGAAGGGGCTATCGATCCTGGCGGCACGTTTGTGAAACCAACAGGGGAAATGGCCACCTTGCAGGAGTGGTCACAGAACAGCTGCTACTCCTACCCTGAAGAGCATAAAGGACATAAACCCTATACACTCGTCCCTCTGGTCCCCACAGGCCTGACCAGAGAGTATGGCATTCAAGCTAAACCATCACCATCCATTTCATCAAGGTGGGTCCAAAACATTTTTCATGGGATGACTACTCACTGGGAGTTTGAAGACATGCCCAAAAATAATTATCCAGTAAGCCAGGACCCTGGAATTACTCCTTCCTAAGGGAAAAGGCTAGTTCCCAGCCAATCCCAGTTGGCTGAGCTATCACAGGCCTTGTCTCTTCAAGGGTCAGCAGGAGTGAGGTTCAAATGCACAGAAGGGCCAGGGCAGACGGGGGTAGTTCTGCTGCCCTCTGCTGTTGACATGCTGCCAACTCATTTGCCATGGGATCACTGTCCTTCCAGAAGCAAGGCAGGGTAAAGGTGGTATTATTAGGGTTCTTGTCATCCTGAGGTATCGACACATCTGTGCCAAAAGTCAGATGTCGTCCAGAAGAGGGAGGACAGAGGAAACAGCCTCAGGAGCAGGTTGCAGAGCCTGTCCTACCACTGCAGGAAGCCTCAAAACACGTTTAGTTCATTCAATGGCTGAGTCCCCCTGACCAGACACTCCATGATGGGCCTGCCAGCTCGCCAGACAACCCCGATGGGGGTGAAGTCTATGACACAGCCATCTCTGAGCTGCTGTCCCACCTCTACACCAGACAGGGGAGGTCGTGTGGAGGGTGTCAGATTCTCACCAGACTCAGGTTGGGAGAGGCCTTTACCCACACCATGCACTCAGAGCTTCTGGGATGACAGCAGGTAGCCAATGCACAGGGGACAGTGAACACTCCTGATGGGCCACTGGCCTGCCTCATTCCATGAGATTCTCTGATGGCGCAGGCTGAAATGGTTTGGACCCCACTGGCTTGCTAAAGAGAAATCATCCTTGAGCTCCTAGGGTTTCCTCTGGAGGTTCAGACCGGGCCAGGGTCTGAACAACTCACCATACAAGAGGTACCATGAACACACAGTGACTAAGGTAGGCTGAGCGGCCGCTACATCCTGGATGTGGGGGATATGGGAGAGGACTGAACTCATGGCATTCTCTTCCGAGAAGACAGACAGGAAATGATGTAATTAATTACCCTGAACCACAACAGCATTCATGCTGCAGGAAGAAGTATGTGTCCCAACAAGAGACCTTGCTGCCCAAAGCCTCACTGCCAGCGTCACAATGTGAAGACTAAATTATTTTTAGTCTCATTCTTTTTTCGTTCAGTTATTTATTCCTAGGGCTGAGACTAGCGCTTGACAGGGACGGGCCATTTAATGTCTTTAGATGAAAGACTAAGTGGACACAAGTGCCCAGGGACCATGGGGCCTGACCCACAGGGGCTCTTAACATACTCAGACCCTTTGTGTGTCCTCCTGCTGGATGGGCTGTGGCTTTTCCAGACCTGAGAGTTTCCTTTCCCAGGGATCATCCCTCTGTGCCAGCTCTAGCGGTGTGGCCGTCATATGATGTGGCCAGGCCCAGGCTAACTGTCATAAGTAGCTCTAGTCTTAGAGTCAGCTCCCTGCACCTGGGGGGGGGGCTTAGGATGCCCTGGAGCAGCCTCGTCCTGCGGCTGTTGACAACCTGATCATGCTAAGGATTCACAGAGGGCCCCACAAGATGATGGCACATGCTGGGCATTTTCTCTTAACCTTCATTTAAGTTGAGACACCAGGTTTCCTTCCCACTAAAGTTCCATCTGAAAGAAAGGAAACAGCTGCCCTGTAGTTTGGTCATGAGCTGTAGGCACAGCCTGAGAGTGAATGGGGAGCTCTCCAGGAGATGCCTAAATCAGGCCTCCTGTGATGGGAGAAACCTCGTGCATCCTCTCGGTGCAGGCATGTTTGTTTCAGTGCTGGAAGAGAAAGATGCTTCTGTACTTGCTATGAAATAAACACAGCCAGATCATATTGACCAGCACACTTACCTGAGCCCAGGTGTGAGAACTCTTCCCAAAACAGCAGGATCCAGCCTGTGTTTGTGCGTGATTCATTAAAACTCACATTACCAAATACCACCCTCAGAATGAAATTCCTGCCACTGTCCCCACCTCTGGCCCTTGCCTCTAGAATGCTGTGATCCCTTCTCCCTTCCTCTTCCTCCTCCTCCTAGCAGGGACCAGCAGGCCCAGTGTTCTGTGCACTGCTACCTTAGTGACACTGGCCTCTGCAGCTCGGGGCAGGTGCTGGGCCAACCCCAGGGCACAGCAGATATGCAGATGGCTTTTGGCCTGTGCAGTACTCTTGAACTTTTGAATCTAAGTTGAAAACCAGGTGCTTTTATATACAAATCTTTGATCATGTGGGCCTGTATCCCCTCAGGGTGGTGACCAATGGGCTGGACAGGACATCCCCATGGAGCCCAGGGCCCACAAGTGCCATGGCAAGGGCATAACTGTGCTTTCTGTATGCAGATTCAAGAGCCTGTCAGATTGGGAAGTCAGAAAGGAGGAAGTCGGCAAGAGCCACCGATGCTCCTCCACCTGGCTGGCTTCACTTGGTCGCAACACTGGCTGATGGCCCTGGGCACCCGAGCCAGCATCACTTGCTTTGCAGAGGAACGGTGGCTGTGTGAAGACAGATGTGTGTCTGGACAGGAAGACAGTCAGACTGGCAGCGAGGACTGTCTGCTGAGGCCAGTGGAGTGGGCTTCTTAGGAGAACATGCTTATCTGATGTCCTGCAGGGAGGAGGGCAGACACACCCTGCAGACCTAGCTCGGCCGGGACCGCCCAGACTCAACCTGAGAGGCTCTGAAATTGGATCAAGGTCACCAGTGCCAGACTTTCAGCAAAATCCTGTGTTCTGCAAAGCCCAGCCAAGTCCACAGAGCCCCACACCATGATGAGGCCACCTGAGCATGTAATTCTACCGTGTGGCAGGCAGGCACAAGAGGCTGTCCAAGGTGACCTTCAAGGCCATGTCTGGCTCTGATTCCTGTAAGGTGTAGGATTCTGAGAAACAGGTGTTACCTCAGCATCAAACCACTTCCTTGAGCAGTCTCAGGCACTCATCTGATTTCTCCATACCAATGCCATTGACCTCTGTTGTGTCCTCTTCTGCTTAGGTGTTTAGAAGGCAGGCAGTTTCTGCTTCATCCAGGAGGACCGGTTCTTATGTTCTTCTTGATCCTAAACCATGAACCCTTCCTGTCCCACTGTATCTCCCTCCCATCCCATGACACAGTAATGGGCTCCCAGTTACCTGCATAGCCTTGACCTCAGGGAAGTCCCCTGCAGAAATCTGGTATTCTCGCTGAAGCTGAAGGTAGATTTCTGGGAGCCTGCTGATGAGTTCTCGCTTCTTGTTTTCCTTTCCAAACATACTTGGCATCTCCTTCTTCAGGTAGCTGATGATGTAGGCATGTACCTGAAGGTGAGGTCAAGTAGATGTGCTACTCAGAACTGCTCCAGAGAAGGGCCAAACATGCCTGCATCTCATACATGTGAACTACACAGAAAGGGCACCCATGAAGGGCCACGGTCCTGACATACAGGAAGGAGCAAGTTTTAGAGGGGCAGACCGTCTGGGGGGCTGGGATGCATGTCCCGAGCTTCTGGGTTCTGGGCAGGCTGATGTGTGGGTGGGTAGGGCAGAGCCAAGAGAGGAGCTGCAACCACTCGGAGAGTGTAACAGAGAGGACACCACAACCAAGAGCAAGGTGGGAGAAGAGGCAGACTCTGGGAGGTGGAGTGTGGCACATAAAGGGCGGTGGGATGGCAGATAAGGCGAGAGCTGGCGGGGAATTTGGCCTTGAACAGACAGGATGCATGGCTGGGAGCAAGACTGTGCCCGTCCTGGTGGAGCAAACAACATGGACCGAGGTGCAGTGCAGTGTGCTTGGGACCACATTGTGGACATGGTTTGGAGGGTGGGTCACATACAGACTCTGCTCATCAGGTATTAGGGGCCAACGGAGGACTTAGGCTGAGGCTCTGCTAACCCAGTGATGGTTCTAAGGTACCAGAGAGATCAGAATAAGGCTCAAAGCAACCTGCTTCCGAGGTAGAGTGGGAAGGCTTGGCTGGGAACAGACTGGGCAGTGTGGAACAGTACAAGGGATGTCCCTCGTCCTAAACACAGCCCTTGTGGCAGCACGACTGACGTGGGGAAATTCCATGCTCCAGCTGAGGTGTCTCTCTGAGTGGCAATTCTGTGGTCTGGGTGGTGAGTGACAGGTGTGAGACAGACCTGAGTTGTAGTGATTAACCAGAGACCTAGAGAAAGTTTTGCCCTGTCCTTGGGAGCACCAGGAAGTGAAACTGGAGACTGACTGCAATGGCTGATCTGCACAGAAACTCTCCAGCGAGCAATGAAACAAGAATGCCCACCCCTCTGTGGGCAGTTTAGATGTCAAAATCTTTATAGGTGGCACCAAAGTCATTTTTGTATGAGACTAGACTAACCACCTAGGAGCATGCTGCTTGGTAGAAACTCCCCCTGGGGAGGAGCCTGGGAGCAAGAGACTCCCCAGAAACCCGATTTTGGGGTGGCCCTAGATTGTCACCTGACAGGCAGTATTCTGCTGGAAGAGCTGGGTTTGTCCTGGGCCACACCCTTTCTCAACATTTCTACTCTGATTCCTGGATCAGGACAACATGGCACATTCATTACAAAGGCTTTCCTGCAGGGCTTAACTCCTACACAGTCATTCAAAAGTCAAGTAAATAGCTAAATAAGAAAGGATGAAAGACAGAGCAGAGATTACAAAAAAGAAAATGACTATGTAGCTATGGGAAACTTTATTAAAGAAAACAAACTTCACCATAATCTTGTGGAAATTAAATAAAAGGGATAAGTGGAACATTCTATAGCTGAGCCAGGGGCCTCTGTGGATGGGGACACGCAAGACAAAGCCAGAAACACGTGCTAAGATGAGGGCTGCATGATGCAAACCTGCTCTGTGCAGCAGGGACAGGGCTGACTCTTCCATCTACTCAAAGGTCATCTCGGCATGGAGAACACTGTGTTGCCAGCTACTGCTTAGTACACAGCACTGGAGAGATGATTCTGAGTCTTTCTGTCACTAGCAACCTTATTTTTCAATATTAAATAACTTAAAGTATTTCCAAGATTTTCTTGAGATAAAAAGACAAACTCAACATTCAGGAATCCTTTATTTAGACTCCTAGGTTATGATGAATGAGTCATAAGTGAAGCAAGTGCCTTGCTTTGGGTGGCCGACTGCTTGGTGAGGCATGGATGGGGCTGGGGGAGCCCCAAGGACTTACAGGACTGCCACAGTCCAGTGGGAATAGCTGGATGGTCACCAGTGGCTCCTGCATTCTACCTGCAGAGACTTCCTGGAACCTGTGGTGCTCTGTTAGGCAGCCAGCCCCAATGGAGGCAGGAAGTGTCCTAGTTCCACCACCAGGGGTTCTTACTGAGAACCCCTCCTCCTGCCTCTCATTCCCAGAGGCCAGGCCTACAGATTCCCTGAGGTCTTCTGAGTTACTGCTGAGCTGTTCCGGGAAGGTTTCATCTCTGCTCCTTGCTCTGACTCACTCCTACCCAGCCCCTGCCCTCTAGGCTGGGCACCTGATCCTGATCACAGGCCTGTTAGGGCCTGTGTAACCTGAGCTGAACTCACGTAGATGTACCCACTGCCCCTCTCCACCCACTACTGCCACCTGCTCCTTCGTCTGAGACCTTGTGGCCTTACCAGCTGATGATGGAGGCTGCTAGAAGATGGGCTGCCCTTGGACACTAGGCTTCCAGGGCCCTGACAGAGGAGGCAGCTTTTGTGCCAGCCCTTAACCTCCCCGACCTGTTACCTGAGTCATGACCCTTGGGTGACCAGCTCACACTGCGGAAGTCTCTTGCTGTGCTGCCTGTGAGTGGCTGCCCTTCCTGGAGCACGCTGGGACAATTGCCCAGACTCAGATTCCGTGTGGGAACTCTGGCTTTAAAAAGCTGATTAAATTGCATGGTAAGGGTGGAAGATGTAGCTTGGTGGTAGGTAGAGCTCCTGCCTAGCATGGATTTGACCCCTAAAACTAAACAAAAAAAGTCTCATTGAAGCTGTTCAAAATCTGGAATTCAGAATGAATTGTGAATCATAGAACAATACTTGGAAAATTGACTCAGGGACTGATTTCTAATAGATCCTCACTCCTTGTTTGTGGAAGTTTTAGAGAGGATGTTAACTCCCTTTGCCCATACACTAAAACTCGATACATAGCAGCACACAGATATCAGGAACACCACACAGGAGTATGCAGAGAGGCTGCAGGCTTTTAACAGGAGGCACCTTGCCATCTCTAAAGAGGCTTAGTAAGCACAGGGGACAGGCTAAAATGTAAAAGTCAGTCAACTTCAAAGGTTTGCTCCTGCCCTTCTGTTTAGAGATGCCTTTCCAGGTAAATACTGGACTCAGGGCTACAATCAGAGATGGCCCTGTGCAAGGAGGTGGACAGAACCTGAGACTTTATAATGAAGAGAATTAATAAAGGGAGAATAGGAAAGAACAGAGTATTCAGAAGGAAGAGTTGGAGGGAGGGCGAGCCCTAGTGATGGAAGGCTGTCACCACTCTCGACAGCCCAAGGGGAGCCACGGGCTGCCTCATCTCAGCTTGTCATCCTCATGTTGGGAATGACAACACATTTCACACAGTTATTATGAGACTAAAGGTGATGCACTGGAATGCACTTCAGGAAGCGCATTTATCCAGGGAAGGAAAGAAGTTACTCGTTAACTGCTGGCCTCGGGCCCAAGCTACTGCCAGAGAAGGTTCAGAGCTTTCCTGCTTCCTAGGAACTAGCACATTCTCCCTGTTTGTACAGTAACATGATGAATTTGGCTCCCAGCGCTTAATTCACAAGGGAATGACGTTGACCTCTGTGGTCTTCTGAATATTCTTATCTTGTCCCATTCATCCCTTCCTCGTATAAAATTGGAAAAGTCCCAAGCCATCCATCTAGTGTTGATGCTTGAGGTTCAAAATGACCATTTTTCTCTAAGCTAATAACTCAATGAGCCCCTTAAGGGGGCTGTATGGATTTATGAATACTTCATATACCCTCCAATACAAATTTCATTAAATGTGTCTAGTGAGAGGGGCGTGTGTATGTGTGCACACATGTGTGTATTTTCCAAGTTAAGAAGTACGCGCTCAGGACAGAGTCTGGCTCTATCCTCCTGGACTGGGCGGGCAGCACCTGGCCCTAGTGGGGGCAGCTAGCAGGTGGTGTGGCTTTCAGTGGTTTGAGGAGGTAGGTGTGAGAGCAGGACATCCTGCTATCCATTTGTAAACTTACAAAAGTTGGTGGGGACCTGTGTTTCTACCAGCCCAACTTGAAACATGTACAGACCACTTAAAATCAGGAAATCAACACATTTTGGAAGTGGGTTTATGAAGATAAAAAAAATTTAATTAATACCCAAGTGTGGTGTTGTATGCTTGTAATCCCAGCCCTCTGAGAGGCTGAGGTAGGAATTAAGTTGGAGCCCAGCTGGGCAATTTAGTAATTCAGTGAGACCTTACCTTAAAATAAAAAAGGCCTGGGGATATAGCTCAGTGTGAAGGCCCTGGGCCAATCCCCAGTACTGAGGAAAATATTTCGGATAACAAAGCAGAGAGCACAAAGGTGAGCCCACGGGGTAAAAAAAAAAAAAATGTGAGTCTGGAAGAGACAAAGACAAGCGGCTCACTGAGCTCACTACTTGAGCAAGGTTTGTTACTGCTTTCCGATCAAGCTGGCACTGGAGGCTCCTGTGATCCAGAACAGCCTTAAAGAGACTTGAGGGGGCCGCAGAGGCAACTGAGGTCAAGCTGCCAAGCAGCAGGCTTCCTTCCGTACATGGGCTGAAGCACTGACACTGACAGCGGCTTGCGCTGCTGGCGGGGCTATTTTTAGAGCTTCAAGGTGGATAAACAATAAAGAGCTCATCCAGCCTTCCTCACACCCTGAGCCCAGGTCCCTGCCTCACTTCTGATGAACAGGGAAGCCAAGCTCCACATGATACATGCGAGTGAGAAGAAAACACGTTTGGAAGATGAAACTGAATTTTACAGAACTACAGCGAACCCTCAAAATCACTGAGCTGTTTCTCATTTTTACTAGTTTCTTCCTCAAATGCTACCTCATTTTTTGTTGACTGAGGATCTCCGAGTGGGTGGGAACATTTCCTAATCTTGGGCAATGTGTTTGTCGAGGGCAGGACCTGCAGTAAACTTGCTTCCCTTAAGAGAAATGGACCAAACTAAAATTTTGGTCCATTTCTCTCACAAAGATGATTTTGATTTTCATGAGTTTGATTTATTAGAGCTGAAGAAAATGATCTTATATTTGCAAACCTTGCTCAGGCTTTCCCTGATAGCTCATTTTAAACAATCCTGCAGTGCACCGGACAGCCCGGGACTTTAAGAGAATGAGCCATCTTCATGCAGGCTGCCTACTGACACCGGGCCTTACTAAGCCCACTCTGAGATTGCCTAATTGTGGGACAGATCCCTGTTTAAAAAAAAAAAAAAAAAAGATAGAAAAAGAGAGCCAGGTGTAGTGGTGCACACCGGTAAGCCCCGCATTTGGAAGGCTGAAGCAGGAAGATTGAGAGCTTGAGCCAAGTCTGGGTTACATAGCAAGATTAAGGCTCACTTGAACTACAAAGAAAGACCTTGCCTCAAAATACCTAAAGACCTAAAGTCATCCAATTTTGACAACAGTACCTATTTTTAGAATTATTGCAATGTTATCTTTGTGACATCTTAATTAAAATGAGGACATGCTTGCTTTCTCTGGATGGGCCATGTATTCTGCTTAATTATAATGCTCTATAATCAGGTATCCCAAGAATCAACTCAGATGTCACTTCTCTTGTTTATGTTTTCAAAATGTCAGATCAGCAACAAGCCTCTCAGCTTTGCAGGCTTTCTGTGGGTGGAGAATTTTCAAGAGTAAACAGAATGGCAGATTAATGCACAAGTAAGGATGTTAGGAAGGGATCCTCTACACTGCAAGCGAGCGCTTTCTCTGGACCTAGCAGTCTGGCTACCTGGATGGGAATGTAATAGACACAGCTATTCTGTAATTTGCAGGCTGTGAATCTCAGGAATGTTACCCCCCTTTCCAAGCATCAGGCCTGCATGTGTAAAATGAGGATAAGGATCTGGGACTCTGTGTGGTTATTGACAAGATAAAAAAATAAAAAAATAATACCCATAATGCAAACTGCAGCTCTTGGAACACCATTGGCTTCAAAGAGAAAACTAGATCAAGAGGAGCAAGATTAATATACCAGAATGAAAATTTGTAGTCCCAGCATTTGGGAGACTGAGAAGGAGGATTTTGAGTTTGTAGCCAGCCTATATAGTGAAACTGTCTCAAAAAACAAAACAAAAGCGAAGCAAAGGCATTTTTAGGAAGTGTAACACTAAAGTGAAAGGCTTGGGTGACCGCTTGTCCTTTTATGCAAAAACAAGGTTCACAAATAAAATTGCAGGTAGGGGGTTGGGGGGCAGTGCTCCGGTAGAGTGCACGGGCTTTGGTCCCTGGCACTGCAAAGACAAAATGTGCAGATGGTCTAACGTGAGTGCCACTTGATAGCGACCAAATCTACTGTGTTCAGCTCCACTTCTCATGCAGCTGAGCCCATTTCCTGTCCTGTTGCTCAGAGTGATGCCGCCCCCTGAGCAAACTGGCACGGAGAAGCTCAGGCTGGAAGTACCCATGTCTCAAACATTTTTCCTTTGTGAAAAGGAACAAGCCAGATGCTATTCTTAGGAAGAAAAGAAATGCAAGCTTTTTTCCTATAAGTAAGCTCAGCAAGTTTAAGTCCCCCTTCCTCCATTTGCACAAGGGTTTTCCTTATTCACAGTGGTGAATACACAGCCACATTCTCTGCCTCTAGACTTCAGCCTCACTGGCCTGTTTGAAAGGCAGATGCCCCAGGATGGCAGGGAAGCCCTGGGGGGTTATGGAGTTGGTACTTCTGGCTCACTCTTTGTTCCTTACTCAGTATATGACCAAATACAGCTGCTTCATGAAGCTTCAGGCCCTCAGCAGTAAATGGCAAATTTAAAATGTCCATAAATATCTAAAAATAGTGGGAGAAAAAAATCTTAACATTGGCAAAAGGTATAGCATGAATTCCAGCTTTGGTTCTAAAGCAACATGGGCTGTTACCTACTCTTAAGTTAAGCTATAGAGAGATATCACATGCTGAAGTCAGTGAAGAGGCAGAGACTTCTTATCACCAAGCATTAGGCCCAAGGAAGCTCGAGGAGATAATGGGGGAGAGCCACAGGCAAGTGGATTTATAAACCAGTTAGCATAACTGCCTTGCAGGGCTGGAACAAAGTGGCCTGCCCTTCCAGAAAGAGGGGAAGCAGCTTACACCAGGAAGAAAGGCTAAAGAACCATGACTCACACAAGAACTGTGTGACCTCAGCTCTGCGGAGCAACATGGGAGAAATGTGTGTGCCTGCACTGGGACAGGAGAGTGGACAGGAGACGGGATGGAGGTCCTACGGATGGGGCAGGGTAGCCTCGGGCATACTTCTTTTGTACAGAAGAGATGCTGCCAGGAGTATGAAGAAGGCTGCTAAGGAGCAAGGAGGAGAGGTCGGGAGGTTTGTAGCCCTCTCCAGTGTCATCCAGGAAGCCTGCCTGCCTGTCCCCAGCCTGCAGAACAGAGCTCCAGCAGCTAGTGCCCCTACCCCCCCAACCCTCCTCCTTGGGGCAGGGCGCCTCAGCCCCACCTCAGGTGCTGAGCTTTGTTGTCTAGATGAGGCAGAGCAGGGCTGGAATACAGAGAGGGCTGATGCTGTGCTGCGGCCAGACGAAAGCCAGGAGGAATGCATGGGCTATGTGGGTTCTTTGACACCCTAGACCTGGCAAAGCTGGGCTGACCTTACTCCTTGACCAAACCCCAGTCGGTCTGGAGATGCAGCCTGTGGGCTGGCATGAGCAGAAGGCTGGGTTGCCTGCCAGGTGGCTGATGTTCAGCCCCAGGTTTGTCACAATGGATTAGGTGACTGTGCAAAAAGCCCCTAGTCTATCACCTTGCCTTGTGAAACAGGTGGTCAGCGTTGACCTCTGGATCAATTTTGCTATAAATCAGAGTCACCTGGGATGCATCTCTTTTAACACAGGGGAATTTATGTGCATACTTATAAGGACACATGGGGGACAGGTTTCTATGGGACAGCCAAGTCTATGAATCTAGAAATGCTTTCAGCATTAGAGGACAATCATTTCATGTAATGTATTCCTTCCTTCCTTCCTTCCTTCCTTCCTTCCTTCCTTCCTTCCTTCCTTCCTTTCCTTCCTTCTTTGTATTTTAGAGAAGGGTCTACAAGTGTTCAGGGTCTCACTACTAGATCAATCTCGAAGTGATTCTCCTGTCCCAGCCTCCCAAGTGCTGGGATTATAGCCACCATGTCCAATCTCAATTGCTGCCCAGTCTTAATAGCCATCTCAGCATGCCCTGGGGGCAGGGCTGGCGTGTCAAGCCCAGGGATTTTGCAGGTGCTTTATTTATTTAATTTTTTTGTCTTTTTGAGACAGTCTCACTATGTAGTTCAGACTGGCAGTAAGCTCACTTTGTAGCTCAGGCTGGTCTAGAACTCACAACAATCCCCCTGCCTCAGCCTCCCAAGTGCTGGGATTACAGGCCTGCACCACCACGCCCGGCTTGCAGGTGCTTTAATCTGCTGAGCTATTTGGCCGGCCCTCTTCCTTTCCTTTTCCTTTTCCTTTCCTCTTTCCTTTCCTTTTCCTTTTCCTTTCCTCTTTCCTTTCCTTTCTCCTTTCT
>PVKA01022838.1:0-36506 GCA_004027165.1 Ctenomys sociabilis | reverse complement strand
TTATAGCAGATGTCTCTTATCAGTAAATTAAGAGTGTAGCTGTTTACTTATCTTATTTTTTATACCTGAATTATATCAAAAATTCAATAATTATTTTCCTAGTGGATGACCATAGTACTAGAAGCTGACATAAAAAGTGGGCATATAATATTGAACAGATAAATCACAAAGCACGACTAGCCAAGAAAACACATTAGTGTAATATACTCAATAGTTATCAAGAAATGGAAATTAAAATCACAATGGTATAGCACTACAAGCTCATTAAGTTGGCTAAAATTTAACACACTAGCTTGAGTTGTTAGCAAGTAGGTAGTGTAATTCAATACCTCTTATATTGCTGGTAGAAATAGAAAATAGTTTAACAACTTGGGAAAACAGACTGGCAGTGTCTCAAAATTAAACATACACAGCATATGATTCAGCACTGCACTTCTTGGAGTTCTCCCCAAGAGTTGTAAAACATATGTCCATACAGAGGTGTGTGAATATAGCAACTTTATACAGGGCAGCAAGAAGACTCAAACAACCTAAATGTCCCCCAACAAATACAAGGATGAACATTTTTGCAGCTTACCTATGTCTAAATGTTTCCCTCCAATTCAATTGCTGTAAACTTGATTTCAAAAGTCAATTATTGGAAATTTGTACAGAGGTGGACCTTTTGAAAGATGCAGTCAGAGATGTCATTGATAGATCAATGCTTATATAAAAAGGTCTTATGGGCTGCAGAGATAGCTCAGCAATCTAAGTGCCTGCCTACCAAGCACAAGGACCCAGGTTCAATCCCAGGTACCACATGCCCTGGTAGCACTGCACAATGCTAGTCATCAAAACCAAGTGTGGTAGACATGCCTGTAATCCTGGCACTGGGAAGGCTGAGACAGGAGGATGACTATGAGTCCAAGCTGCATAGTGAGACCCTTACCAAATAAATAAATAAATAAATGGTTTAATTTTTAAAAGAAGAAGTTATGGAAGTGGGTTCTCTTCTGTCTTTTTACTATGTGAAAACAGGACAGCCCACCTCATCAGAGGACAAAATAGCAAGGTGTCACCTTGGAATTAGAAACAATCTGCTGGTGCCACAACTATGATGTGTAAACCTCTGAAACTGTGTGAGAAAAAAAAAAAAGTTCGGCTCTTGCTCTTGATAAATCATTCAATTGCAAACATTCATGTATAACAGCACAAAAAAAAGATTGAACCTCAGTAACAGATAAACTCAACACCATGATTCATATAAAAATGTTATTCCAAGAAATATCAGTTGTACACATAAGAACTAACACAGTACAGTTGCCTCTGTCAGATTTTCTAGAATAAGCAAATACGTAGTCCCAAAAAGTAAGTGATTGTCTGTGCCTTGGACAGAGAAATTGACTACACAGTGGTATGACACTTACTGTGAGGAAGGAACTGAATCTGGGATTCATTTGTCAAAACTCATCAAATACCACACTTAACATGCAGCATTTTAATAAATACTTCATTAAGACTGACTCAAAGAATAATATTCCTTAATTATTCACAAGGCTAAGTTAACATAGAGCTTTATTTAATTAACTAACCAGAAGGTATTTTCTATAATTAAATTACCTCATTCTTGGTGTAATATTCATTTTTACTGAATTTTTAACTTTTAAAGCTTTTCAGTATTAATATTTTAAGTATTAGTTTTCCATGTTCTCCATTTTTTGTTTCTTATGGATGAATCAAACATACCACCCCCATGTTTCTTAACGTCACTCAATGAAACTCTCATGAACATTCCTCCTGTGTCATGTGAGTGCTGGCTCACCCCACATACCCCTCCTGACATCCTTACTCCATTAAATGCTTTTCTCACCGCTAGCACTACCAAGATGCCAGTATGTCACTGATGTATTATACAGACAGTATGCACAATACAGCACAAGACAGACTCAGAGGGGGAAAGAGACTTATTAGGCTATAAATTTGCCAATTTACTAACCATAAATCAAATCATACAGTCCAATAAATACTTTTTATTTCACTACTTATAAAAATATTCAAATTTTGACCTCGATACAATCTAAATAATTATTAAAGATGACTTTTGCTGTCACAGTTTAACTCAGTGGTGTTGCACTTGCCTAACATGAACAACGCCCTAAATTCAATCTGTTCCACCCCAGAAATAAATACATAAGACCTACAATTTTAAAACATCCATCTTTAAAGTTATTTATTATTTCCTGTGTGTAAGTCATTAATATAAATTCCGTGATCGCGAAAACACACATAAAGTGTCAATTTGATCCTTATTTATTCCTTATAGACTTATTCCTTATTCAAATAATTACTGAGGGTTCACTATCAGGTTATAAGGATATGCATGAAAAAAACACACAAACTGTACCTTGTGCAGTTGTCTCCACTATAACATAGGTCTTGTTTGACAACAATTTCCAGTTGGGAGAGATAAGATTGGTCCATTCCCATTTTATGGTGGTCTATTTGGACAGTTTCATTTCACTCTATTTAGTTGATTTTGGTCTTTATAGAATTGAAAATTATATTTTGTCTTCAAAGGACCGATAGTAGCATATTGATTTTTCTTATCTTTATTTCACATATTCCCTGTCCTTCTGATAGTGTGGCACTAAGAAGCTAACCTCCCATGCATAGAATCCTAAAGTTCTTTTTTCTCTACTGAACACACAAACAAAAACACATCTTTTTATCTCTCTTTTCTCAGCTCTGACACAAATCAGCATTCGATATTTATCAAATGAGATATGGCAACTCATCTAATCCTACACAAATAAATTTTGGGGAATTACCCTTTTTAGGCTTTACTGAATTATAGTTAATATACAAAAGTCACATGTTATATATATATTTTGGTGAATCTGGCCTTGCTTGCTTGCTTACTTGTAGAAACAATTTCTAAATCTGATTTTCAAATAAATAACTCTTTCTAATTAATTTGTAAAGTGAAAATGTTAAATGACATACTCTACTCAATTACTATGTAATTTGACCAGTTTTAATTAATGTAGCCACTGTCTTATTTTAAGAGAAAAATACATTAGTAATATTTTCATACATAAGTCATTGTATTCTCTTAATTTTAGCTGATTACTCTATATACTTTCTTTTATTGAGTTTCCTTCCCCAGTACTACAAGTCTTTTAAAATCTCTTATCCTTCAATTCCTGGTACAAAAAAAAAAAAAGTTTTATCCTGACTTTAAGCCTAAAACCTATAAATTCATTTTATGTCTGATTCTGTCTTCCACTAATTTCCTGATTTCTTATAACCTTATCTTTGGGAAGGCAACAGGGTTCTCCTGGTACTTTATTGCCTTTTGTGATCCTGTACTCAATTTTATCTTTCCCACATATATTTCAGGGTACTTTAATTCTCATGGTGGTTTCTTTGGTATCTTTTCAATAGGAGCCACCACCTTATATGTCAGTGTAGCTCCTTGAACACCCACCACATGTCCAATAGACCATGGTTCCTGAAGACAGATATTTTATTCAATTAAAATCTTTGTGTTACATTGAACATAGCCCTAAACTTTTACTAAATATATGAATAAAATATTGGCATCAATTATTCTTATTAATCTTTGAAAATAACATTACTATTGCTTTTAATTTTTAACTATTCTTTCTAAAACTTCAGAGGCTTGGTCCAAAAGATCACTACTGAGAAAACCTGCAACATAAATTATCAGTCATCTACAGACACAGTGAGTGCAAAATTGCTACAGTCTAATTAAGACAAGATGAGCCTAGCAGAGATGATTTGCCCTTACTTTATATTCCATGAGACATCTTTTACCTAGAGTTAGTTATATCTCCTTCAATGGCCTCCAGAAGCATCTGTGTTTCTGTAAATATTTCATAAATAGTATACAAATGTTACTTTTCTTAGAAGGAGCCCCAGACACACCTGAGTGAGGAACACAGCACATTCACTGGTTCAACGTATGAGTGCAAAGGTCTGCCAAATTAGACTGCACATCTGTGACTCTTCTAAGGTGTTTGACATCAGAGCAATTTAATTAATTTTCCTGTGTCTCAGATTCTTATATATAAATGTGTATCAATAGGCACCCACCATAATGTTGTTTTGAAAATTAATTGAAATGATGTATATAAAACAGATAACATATAAAGCGAATAATGCTTATTATCATAATTTAGTTTAAGTCCTGACATTGATGTGCTCATGTAAATGACAAAAAAAGATCAGAATGAGCTATGAAAAATACGAAAGCAAACACTGAAGTTCAAAATTCTATAAAGCCTATTAATTTCTGAACACTACTTACAAAACTGAAAATTAGCAAGTAATTACATGCTTTTAACTCAAGTTGACTTGTCTATGTGCCCAAATTTTTGTAAAACTTAATATTATCACCAGAAAATTCTAGTGCTTGCCATAAATTATTGGTGGAATTCTGATCATGACAATGCACTCTAATCCATCACATTTTTCTGTGTATTCCACAGAAAAGTGAAGCCATATATTTTTCCAAGACAGGGAAAATTTGCTATTCGTTTTAATACTTTAATTTTCTAGTCTTTGGTTTCTCCTTACACATAATAATTCTTCCCTGAAGCAGCAACAATTAATCAAACAAAATCAACAAACATTGGTGTCTAAAAAATGAGCTTGTGCCTGTGGAGAGACCACTTAGAAAGCAACAAAAGGAAAGATCAAGGTGAACAAGACTACCTGTTCCCCTAGATTTATAAGAAGAAAACACTTAATGTCCTTGGTAGGACAAAGAAAAACACATAGCATTCACTGAAATAATGGGTCAGCAGCACCAGTATTTCTTTGTGTGTGCTCGTCATTTTAGAGACAGGGTTACACTACACAGCTCAAGCTGGCCTTGAACTCACTTTGTAGTCCAGGCTGGCCTCAAATTTGCAGCAATCCTGTCTCAGCCTTCTCAATGCTAGGTTTATAGGCACGTGCTACCATTCCCACTAATTTCTTTAATGTCCCCTGAGGCAGTTCAATATGGCAAGGTATGAGAAACATAAGAAAATTATGTTATGTTGCAGAACATGAAAATGTAAGAGACATGGCGATTGTTTCATTAAGATTTCTACAAAGATCCCTGGTAAAAACTTCATGGTCAGGAAGATCTGAAGGGTGTAGGAGAATAAAGATGAAGTATTTAAAAAAGATGAAATATTCAGTTCAGGTTTTCAGAATATGGACCCCCCACAGTGACACCCAAATAAAAACATGGAAATTGTTTAACATAGGACTCTACTATATAAATATTAAGGGAAAGGTAGAATAAATCATGTTCTGTGGGTTATTAAAACCCTGAGAATAAAGAGCCTTAACCTAATTCTACCTCACTGTTCTCATATATAAAAGAATTTTTACTTTACTTATTATCTTGTAAAAAATTAACCATGTTAACATAACTATGTTAACATTTTAAATACCTCAATGCCATTGGTAGTTGTGGTCGTATTGCTACCATTATTGGTGAATGTATTTACTGTTTTATCATAGAAGCAGGAATGCTCTGATAGTTTTATTTCCAAAGTAATTCTCATTTCATTTTTTACAATTATGTTTAAAATTCAAGGTTAAAGAAAGCTAAGTTGGCTTTCCCCCATACTACTGTAATCTTATGATTTGCTTTCTATTTCAATGAGTTCTGCATTTTGCAGATGTTACCTACCAATGCTGAAAAGTATTCTTAAATAACTCCAACTCTATTGAACATATGAGTTTTTCCTATCATTTTTCTCTAAATATTCCAGGGAAACAACTCTTTACATTGTATAGTATTAGGCATTATGAGTAATTTAGAGATGATTCAAAGTACATGAAGGATTATATGGGTTATGTAGAAATACTAGATTATTTTACATGAGGACTGGTACATTTGGTAATTTTAGTTTTCATGGATTGGGAGAAGGGAGTTCTGGAGCCAGTCCCTTAACGATTTCGATGAATGACTATGCATCATTTCTGTCCTTTATAAGGCTACAAAGCCCCTCTGGGTTTTCTAAGGAATTTCATGCCTATTAAGTTATTTCTATATTATCATTATTCACCTCAAATCATATATTATCTATGAACTGATCACAAGTACATAGATACCAAAATAGTTCACTTTCCATAGTTTTACTGAAAAGGTAAAAAATAAAGAGTTGAGGGCTATCAAGATTTAAAAAGTGATGATTTTATATTCATTCTGCATCACAGATGACAACCAAGGCCCGGACAGACTTGCTCTCCTGCCTATCGACACAAGCTAGTTAGATCACTGTGGCTCTGTGATCATGCATATCTGCCAGGAGACTTCTAATGTCCCCAGTGTATGAAGACACAAGGCAATTAGCCATAGCCTTTAATTCTTTCAAACATCTACTGCAGCTCTTCCAGCTTGGGAGTATGCCACTTAGTATCCCAAACTACAGCACAGTTAGAAATACCCTTCAGTACACACTAGCTCTAGGTGACACCAGGATACATGAAGCACGCTATGCTCCCTTCTCTTCACAAGTACTTACACTACTGAAAAGCAGTCCTTTAGAAAAGAGAAAAGGAAATAATTGTCCATGTATCTATATGTAATACCAGAATAGGTCTACATGCACCTATAAAGTCTCTGAAATAAGCTCTTTTTATAGTATCATTTAATAGCTAATATGGAAAATGATAACGCTGACTCAGTAACAAAGATTCCATTATAGTTCACATACTCCATTTAGAAATGAAGACAAAAATAACATACATTCTAGAAACATGATCACAAAAATAACTGCTCTTGAAGATTGATATTTAGAATTTACTACTATTACCAACTCCCTACAAGTAATCTCACTTGGTAGCCTAACAGGAGTCTCAAAATCAACATGACAGAAAGTTTTTCTCTCAGGCTCTCACAGAGAACAAACTGGTCAAGCATTGGCCGTGACTCATCCACATGGATGACACAGACAAAGAATCTACAGAGTAAGGTACAGCATTACAAGATAAACCCTGAAGGGACTTCACTGCCTTCATCAGAATCAAAAGCTATATCTTTTGGTATATAAGTCTTGACCTATCTCCATCTTAATCATCCAGCAGAAAAGTATAAAAGTGAAGTATATGACATGTGGCTGTAATAATATCTTGAGCTGTAAATGGCTAGTCAACAACTTCTTCATATAACTCACTATTATTGTGGAATGCTGGACTGTGTTGGATTGTGTCGTCGAGTTCAGGCACCTAAATTGGTTTAATGACAATGGTGTGCTCATCTTTAACAGGTCCAGACAAAAATAAGGAGGGTATGCAAAGGAAGAGTCATGATGTGTGTGTATACACAATACAGTTAGGATAAATGTGCTGTGCTTCTGCATAATTCTATGAGAAGCAAGATTTGCACTAATAGTGGTTGGAGAAGATATTATGTTGGCTTCTAGTACTATGGACAAACATTAGGAACATAACAAGGTAGAAAGTATTATTTATTGAATCTGTGATATAATTCAGCTATAAAAATATGATGAGTATATAGCTACACTCTCTTCATTCGCTGATTAGAGACATCTGGTATAATAATGTGAGTAAGTATAGTATCATGTATGCACCTTGTACGACACCAAAACATGAAAACCTTTTGCAATGTATTGATTTATCGAAGCTGTCCTGTTAATTTGTCTTTAGACTGTCTCATTGCTCTTTGTTCTTCAATAAAATAATTAAAAAAAAATCAACATGACCAAAACAAACAATGCCCACCTTTAAGTAATCTACACTGAGCTCTCTCTTCAAAAACCAGGGGCCAGGGAGATGGCTCAGTTGAATAAGCATTTACCTGGCAATTGCAAGGGCCTGAGTTCAACCCCTGATTCCATGAAAGAGAGAAAGAAAGAAGGAGGAAGGAAGGAATGAAGGAATGAAGGAAGGAAGCAAGGAAAGAAAACTGGACCACACAGTGTCCTACAAGAAATCCAGGACTTGTCTATCTCATATGCTGCTGAATCCTGTCACACACCCGGTTTTTACTATTGTACCCTAAACACTCCTTCACTTGACCTACGTCTCCCACACCTCACAGCTACTACATTGCTGTAAGCAGACATCACTTCGCACACAGAATCCATAGCCTTCTGTACAGCCCTCTCCCAGCATCACAAGTCCAGAAGCTCTTTTTAATGTGATCTCCCCTCTGTACATAACAATGATCCTTCCATAACATAACAAACACTTCAATTTTTAAAGCCATTCAATGGCTTCCTACTTTTAGACCTATTCAGTGGCTTTTATTTATTCATTTGGTTTTCATAAAAAATAACAGACACATCAAACCCATATCCAAAACAAAAGTGGAACTCCAGCAATGCTCCCATCTAGTCAAACTCCACATTCCCATGCTTCTGTCAGGGGCAATATCATTAGTCCCATTCATAATTAGCTAAATATGCTTGTCTATGCAGTCTTATATACAGTCTTATGATAGATATTTTAAAACTTGAGTTATTTTTCTTCTCAGAGAGGATTATATTTATATATAAACTTAGAGAGACACAGCTTCTATCATATTAGTAAAAGTGTCTGTAGTTCATTTATTTTTACAGCTATATTTCCTCAGATTGATGTACCAATATGCATTCAATCTCTCCAAAGCTAAGCCTGTAGGTTGCTTTAACTTTTATTTTTATGAATACCAATGCTATAAACATGTTTGCATATGTAGAAAAAAATTTTGTAGGTGTATAAAGTTGAATGCTGAGCTATACATGCATGCTTAGGTTTGAGGAATGTTTGAATTCTCAGAGATATGTCAACACTAACAATTGGCAATACCAGGGTTTTAACTTGTTCATGCAATGGAAATTGATGACACAACATCAAAGCCTTAAAATGTTTTTCCCTGATTATAATATAAATCGTTCAGTTTTTTTCATGTTACTTGCTATGTGTGCTTCTCTTTCTATTAAATATCTATTCAGCTCTATTTCTCATTTTTCTATGTGTTATTTGTGTTTTTATATTAGTAATAGAAAATTATATATATACAGAAAATTCAGTATATGACCATTACTTATATATACTTAGTAACTATTTGTCAGTTATGTGTTCTTTGAATATCTTCTATGATTTGTCACTTTTCTTCTCCTTTAAAGACATTTAAATAGGTCAACTTTCCAAATTTTAATGCAGTCAAATCAACATTTTATTTCATGTGGGGCTGGCAAGATAGCTCAGCAGACTAAAGCATCTGCTTAGGCAAGCTGAGGCGAGTTCAGGGACCACAGTTCAGTATCCAGCACCACATGCTGCACCAGCCCTGCCTGTAGGGTGGGCTGAGCCAGTCCCAGAGTCCAGGCATGGTGGCACACATTTGTAATCCTAGAGCTGAGGAGGCTGAAAGCAGGAGAATCACTACGAGCCTGAGTTGCATAGCGAGACCCTGTAACAATCAAACATATAAAAATACATATTTTTATAGACAATATGCTTTTTGTGTTACTTAGAACTTTTCTTTATTCCAAGGTCTTATAGATATTTAATTTTTATACTAAAATTTTAATGTTTTTGACATTTGAGTTTTTAATATATGCAAAGTTTGTATTAGCTGGTAATAAAAATTAGCATTATATTTCTCCACATAAAAAACCATTTTATTCTCATATTTGTTAACCCAGTACTTTTTTCACTGATCTGCTATACCTGCATATTGTAAACATCTATATATAAGGTCTACCTTTTACTTGGGGCAATTTTCTCTCCTGTGTCTCTTTGCATCAATACTACAATCTTAATCTGAATTTTACAGTGTCAATTAAGTAAACACATCTCGGGTTGGCCAGACAGCTAAGCAGCCTGAAGCGCCTGCTTAGGCAGAGCACAGGAGCCAGGGTTCGATCTCTGACGAGCAGTGCCAGCCCCGCCCCCATGGTGCACTGAGACAGTGATTGAGACGGGGCATGGTGGTGTGGGCCTGTAATCCCAGCGCTTGGGATGCTGAGAATAGGAGAATCTCTATGAGTCTACTTAGTAAGACCCTGTTGATCTGGTACTAAATAATTAAAAAATAAAGAAAATAAGTAGTCACATCTCCACTTTTTATTTTCTCTTTCAGAAGTATACTGTGGAATACTTGTGGAATGTGATTCCACAAAAATTTTACTATTATCTTTTTCAGTTGTTAATTACAATTGTGGTGAAGGTCTCAACTAAATGCCACATATTCAGAGAAGTGCAGTCTAATAACCTGAATCAAGCTTGCTCTAATTCAAAGACCCTTCCTGCTGTTCCTAGTATCTATTATGTTTTCAAATAATTTCATGTTTACTTTACTTTTTATTGGACTTGTATATTTTACTTGAATTCTATCAACCTTGAACATCATATACAATGGTATGCACATTAGATTCTATCACCTAATAAGCCCGTATGAGCCAAGCTTGTGTAAGCATGGTCTATCACGCCCAACACAGGCCCAGGACAGCCTCACAGAATGTCTCCCAGAGCATAGCCTCATTGTTGAATGCTGCATGAGTGTGTCTGTGCAGTTGCAGAGAAGCAGAAAGACAGAGAGAGAAGAAACAGACAGATACAGGGAAAGGGACAGAGACAAAGCACAGACACAGGAGAGACAGAGACAGAGAACTCTGTGACAGGAAGTAACTTAGTTCCCTTATATACCAAACAGCACAAATCTGACACCTCACTTATTTATATCCCCCAGACTTAACACATAGTAAATATCTGCAAAATAAAAAAGTGAAAATATATGAAAAATTAATTCCTAGTACAGGGTAATACTGGGTACTAAAAAATCATGTATAGTTTAAAACTATAAGACTTAGAAACCACTTAATCCAAACCAGAAAAATCAAATGTTTTTAAATCAAACGCCAGTTTTTATATATTTAAAATAAATATATATATCAAATATACTTTTTATATGATATATCTGCTTATAAATAAAATTTTAAATATATAGCAAAAATTTCTGAAATAATAATAAAAAATAAAATTTAAATCCTGAAGACTATTTTCTGTCTTAGATGACTAATGATATTTATGTACAACATTAAAGCCAAAGAACTAACTCTGGGCCTACCCCTAACTCATGCAATTCTGGCTCCCAGAAGGTGGCAGAGTTTGGGAGGTGCATAGGTCATGAGGGTAGAACGCCCATGAATAGGAAGAATATCCTTATAAAAATGCCACAGAGAGATGGCCTCAGTTAACCAGCCAAAAGAAGTCAGTAAGAAGGCAGATTTTTATGAGGACTAGGCCCTTCCCAGACACCATCTCTGCTAATTCTTTCAGTTTAGATATCCAGCTTCCCAAATTATGAAAAATATGCTTTTGTTGTATATAAGTCAACAGCTGTGGTGTGTATGTCATTGTAGACATAAATGGACTAAGACAGTAAAGCTTTACAAGTAAAGATAAAACAGTTTAATTTTACAATATAAGTCCAAGGAAAAATATTTGTCTTACATTATTAAATTCTGTATTTGGGGATTGAAGACTGAATATTACAAACTCAAATCATCAAAACTTTATTTTTCTAGTACTTGCAAAAAGGATGTCACAGTTTTGCTGACTCAGGTTATGATTTTTTTTTTGTGACCAGTATAAATGTATCCGTTCCACAAATGACAAAGTGGTCATTTCAAACTGATGCGATCCATCAAAACACATTTCCACTTTGAGCCAAGCACCAGCTCGACTGTAGCAAAGAAGCAGAAAGAGCTGATTTATTTTAAGGTTTAAACTAAAGATCAGCAAATCATTCCCATGTTCATTCATCAAAAAATAAGGAACTCATAAAGCTCTCCTATCTGAATAATTGTAGAATAAAGACATAAAAATGTATATAAAATATCCAAATGGATCTGGACTCTGACACTTCCCAAGTATTTTGGATTCACTTTTCCAAACATTTCAAACACTTCAACTCCCATTCAATTAAAGTGATATTTTGTCATATTTATTCAGAAAACTTTTATTGAGCAGAAAATATATTATTAATTCAGTGAGAAGAAAACCCATCTTGAGGCCCCTCAAGTACATTAGAAATTTTCATTTATAGAGAACACTCTGAAATATAAATATATATATATAGATCTTGAAGTCAACAAAAATGAAAGCATAAAAAAAATTTTGGATACCATTTTTCAGAAAATGAATTTGCATCTTCTACCTGATAAATCATAATTTATACCTATTTGATGTTTCTCTAGAAATAATTGTTATCATTAAAAGGATCTCTTTAGAAAATTACTGAACTAAAGTGATTTCATAATATACTTGAAATTACCTTTGGCTCTTAAAATAGTACTAACAATCTACAGGCTCACAGGTTGAACCTGCCTCACAGGTTGTACCTGGTCATGAATATGTTCTAAGAACTGTTTGTTTGTTTGTTTTTAAATCTGGCGATTTTTATCTATGTTACCTGCATCACATGCTATTTTAGTTTGCTAAATCCTCACTTGTCTCAGTAATAGTTTCTCCCTCTCATGTTATTATATGTTTGGGTCTCTAAACACTTTTAGCTTCTGGCAATCCAGATTTTAAATCCTGCCCAATCCAATGCACACAAAGGGATGAGAACTAAAATATGTTGTACCAACTCCACCAAATGAATGAACTCAATGGGCATTTCAAACATGTATTGACAAAAATAAAATTTAGACAGTCTGTTATTTTCATAAAATATCAGACCACTAGAAGTGTTAGTATTGAAGGGTTTGCTTGTTTGTTTGTTTTTACAGTACCAGGAATTGAACTCAGGACCTTGCTCTTGCTAGGCAAGCACTTATTCTACTAAGCTATCTCCTGGTCACTGAAGGTATCTTAGCGGTTAGCTAATTCTGCTCATTTCTCCTAACAGACCTCTAAGGCCAAGAAAAGTAGCTTCCCATAGTTACACATACTTTAGTAGTTCTGCCAAAATGCTCATCTAATTCCATAAGCTTGTTTTGCTTGTTTTGAGGTTTCAGCTTTGAGGAAAGCTTCTTCTTTCCTATCCAAGTACTCACCCCTCAGTGCTGGCAGCAGTGACCGCTCCTTCTTATCATCACACTTGTTACACTCACTGAAGTACAGCAGTAGGAAGACATCAACAAGCACCCACATCAGGGAAGTGGCCAGTACCACCTTGCAGTAAACAAATCTCCTCATGTCTTTGCTCAGTTTCTAGTTAATGCACAGGTTGAAGACAAATGCTACTGTGATAAATCCAAGCCACAGAAATGAACTCACAGATAAAAGCAGGATGCATCCCACTGTATTAAAAAAGGGGAAAAAAAGAAAATGTTAATATCATACTAGTTTTTGTTCACTATCTGACTGCTTTGTTTGCATACAAGGGATACAATACAAAACACATGACAGCATTACAATTTTCAAAGCCAAAATTAAAAGTCCAAATGAAAATTATACCTTTTGACATTAAATTTGTCATGACTCTGCTGAGCCTTTGGTCAACTATTTTATTCTTTCAGATTTTATTGTCTATACTTTAAAATCCTATCCTGACATTCTACATAAGACCATGCTGCATAAAACCACAGTTATAAATTTACCCAGATAGAATTCTTCTGGCTAGCTCATATAAGAGAAATCATTCTGGAATACAACTTACTAACATGGTTAAGACCTGGCCATTAAGGACAAACCAATATAGACCTTTTTATTGCATAGCACTATGCAGTTTCCTAGCATCAGTTTTCTCATCTGTGAAATGAGGGTAATAATGTCAAACCTAAAATAATATCAAATCTTTGCTCTAAAGATTAAACACTGTACAAGGTGTTATGGACCACTAGACTATTTTGGAATATTTTGCTGAATTCACACACCTATAATATTTAAATGACAAAACCAAACAAAAAAGGGGATACAATTGAGTAACCATTTTGTATCTGTAGATTCAAAATAGTTAAGATATATTCTTTTCATTCAGTGAATAGAGGGATCTGTTCTAATAATGTTTGTAAATAGAATATCATCTCTGCATCTTGTACAACAAATAACCACTAAGAAAACAATATGCAATGTAAAAAAAAAAAGATTAAACATCATCACATTTATAAAGCATCAAATGAAAGAGTTACAATATATAAATCAATATTTACTTTGCTTTAAAACTCCATCTGGTCTACACTAAAAGAAACCATACTAGATGTGTTTTAGACTATATAGCCTGTATCCAACAACTTACCAGAGGAGAAATAACAAAAGATGTGTGACACAAGTACACTGAGGAAGGATATATAGCATAACAAAGTTAGTAAACATTTACTGAGAGATATTCAAGGTAAATACAGGATAAATAATGTACACATGGGGCTGGGGAGATAGCTCAGTAGAATAAGCACTTCCTTGGCAAGTGCAAGGGCCTGAATTCAACCCCTGGTTCCACAAAAAAAATAGTGTACATATATTTTTATTTATACTACTTTGACCAATAATTACCTAGTAAATAACCTTCTACTGACACAATAAATAAGCTTGAACTTAGTCAAAAGACAAAGAAGTGATGGACACAGTAAATAAATAAAACCATAAGTAATATACTACTTCCTACATTTATAGTATTATCAACTAAATTACAAAGAATTTATCAGTTATGGACTATTGGAGCATATTGGGTTATTTTGCTGAATTCAAGTACCTACAACATTTGAACCGGTATCAAGTATGAAAAGGTCCTTTAGGGGCCAGCCAAATAGCTCACTAGATTAAAGCACAATGTAGGTGCAGGAGTCCGGAGTTCGATCCTCTGGCCTACTGTGGCAGCCCCACCCCAGAAATATGCTGAGATGGCAATTGAGACTGGGCGTGGTGTCACATGTCTGTAATCCCAGCTCTTGGGAGGCTGTAAATAGGTGGATCACTACTAGTCCGATCTAGTAGTGAGACCCTGAATATCCTGTAGACCCTTCCTTAAAAAAATACAAAAGAAAAAGTCCTTTAAGGACTTCTACAAATACAGCTTCTCTAACAACAATGGAACACCCATCTCTGACAAAGCAAAACAAAAAAGGGGGATATAAATAAAGGACCATTTTGTAGTGAAATACATATAGATAGATAGATAGATAGATAGATAGATAGATAGATAGATAGATAGATAGATAGATAGATATCTTTACATCTATCCTAAATATATATATATATATATAGGATAGATGTACAGTTACCTTCCATTAGTACAATAGGAAGAAAATTTGTACTAATACTGTTTAGGCAAGACATCATGTCTGCATCTTTTCCTCTGAATAACTACTACAAAGACAACAATATGCAATATATTAATTATTGTAACTGTCCTACTAATCTGTGTTGAAAATGTCTCATTGCCATTTCTTATTAAAATGAATAAAAAATTTTAAAAAGAAAATAACAAAAATAGAAGAGTATTAAGAACAGGTAACTGGGGGCAATCAGTGTACCAATCAGGAGGGAGTTCTGATGACCTCATGGTCATATGTGCTCTTCTCTCAGTAGCATGCCTGAGGGGCAGCTCTGACATTTGAAACAGCAAAGTAAATATATATAGCATCTGCTTATTACTAAAAAAGTTATCTAAACAAGTTACATTATTTTAACAGAAATATTCAGCATGAAGAATATTAAATAGAAAAACATTTAATATGTAAATGTTTGCATCAACATAAAGTATAATTTGCTAAGCCCTTCAGTGCTAGCTGACTGGTATCATAAGTCAGCAGAAATGTTTTCCATTATAATTGCTCTGCCTTATATCAAGAATGTTCTCCAAAGTACACTCAGAAGTGGAGTTTTTAGAAAGGGACTGTACCATGAGTCCACTACAGTTCATTTGCTGTTGGGAGGTAGGATCTGATAGAAAGAGGCTGGTCATGGGAATCAGGACCTGGAAAGCACATATCCCTCCTTGGCTTCTGCCTTTTCACTCTGCTTCATCATGCTATGAAATGAGCACGTTTCCTACACTGAAGCCTTTCTACCATGCTGCTTCTGTGGTGAAGCCTGAGTTTAAGACTGCAACTTCTGAAGTTGGGAGCTATAATACACTTCTCTTCCTTTAAGTGGCAGGTATCAGGTACTCTGCCTCAGCAAAGCAAAAAGTAACTTAAGATTCTCCTACCAGTACTGTCACTGTGATGAGTGTAACTGCCCATGTAGTTTAGAAGCCTTTTACAGCCAGTTTGCAAAAAAGAGTTTAGAGAACTTTGGAGATACCACTAGAGAACCTCTAGAATGCCACAAATTTAGTCTGATGTCAGGTTTTGGTTGGCACTCAGAAGACTAGATTGCTGATAAAAATGCAAATATCAAAGACTCGGCTCAGGATTTCAGTTAGGAGGAACTTTACTGGCAGTTGGACTCAGAACCGTGTGTGTTACAATCTTGCAGAAAATGTGCCTACATTTTTCTCATGTCGTGAGACTGCAGGAAAATGTAAGGGCAGAAACCTAATTAATCTGATAGAGACAATTTCAAGGTAGCTCGGTGCTGAGGCTGTGGCATGGACACAAATGGCAGTTTTTAGCCAGATATGTATTTAAAATCAAGAGAAAATATCACAGGTGAGTGATTTTAAATGTTTTCAAGTTTGCCAGAAAGGAACCTACAGTAAAGTTAGGACCGAAAATGTTCTGCCAGAGAAATCTTGGTTGCTGAGAGCATTAGCATTAAAAAGAAGCCAAGGACTTAATATCATGTTAAAATAATAAGTATGCCTTGAATGCAATCTAAAAAAAAATGCATCTAGAATCTTAAAATCCCTAGAATCTAAAAACCCTCATTCTTCCCAGACAAAATTGTAGGAAAATAAAAGACTGTGCTCTGAGAAGGGAACACTCTGCTTAGGAAAGGGAACTAGTTCCCAGGTATTTCATTCATATTTCTCAGCAATCAAGGTATTTGGAGGCTTCTCAATCATGACCCAAGAGGCCCTACCTACTGCTTCAGCAGACCTTACTGACATCCATGTGCTACTAGCTTTTCTAGCATGTGGCTTCAGCAAGGCTTCCACACAGATTGTAGAAGGCCTTGTAGGCCAGAGTGTTCCCCAAAGAGGAGAGTGCATGAAGGTCTGAAAGTGAAGCCAAAACTTCAGTGAAAACACCAGAATACTGGCAAAGCCAGGAACATGAAACATCTGCTGACGAAGGCCATGGGAAGTGAGAAATCAGAGCTGTTTCCACCAATGTCACAGGTGTGCTGCTGCCCTAACTGAGTATCATGTGTCCTCAGTATTTGCATTGGGTGCTGGAAGCACAGAAGTAGGATTCAGTGACTTCCCAGCTAGCAGCTGGGTCATAGCCATGCTTTAGTTTCTATCCCACTCACCTTCCCTTTTGAAATGAGAATATTTACTCTGTGCCATTGTATTTGGGCAATGTGTAATTTGTTTTAGATTTTCAGCAAGTCCAAATAAAGTGTTTGCTTTCAGCCTGAGTGGAGATCGTGGGCACAGAATTTTCAGCAATGAAAATAACCATAAAGACCTTCATACATTTTGAAAAAGAGATGTACATCAGGTCAAGAGTGTAATATGATGGTTTATATCACAAATATCCCCAAAAGTCTCTTGTGCTCAAAAAGACAGGGCTTTTGGAAGAAGATTGGACCAGGAAGGCACTATGGCTGAGGCAGGGTCTTGTCAAAATATTACTGACTCTGTGGTCTAGAAGAGTATATCTCCCTCCAGGGCCCCCTTCTCTTTCTGCTTTGTGACCATCAAGGCATAATAAGCTACTCCCCACCATCATGCCCTTTCTGAGTTTAAGTCTAGTAGATATGGACTGACCCTGTAAACCAAGATAAAGCTCTCTCCCATTAAGTTGCAGGTGTCAGGCATTGTGTCCCAGTGACCAAGAGAGTAATTAAGAAAATAACCCAAACTAGTAACAAATTTCACATAAAGTGACAATTAGAAGTTACCAGCAAAGCATCTATTTCCAATAATTATATATAACTTACATTTAATTACAATACACAAATGTACAAATCCAAAAAAAATATTTAACATGCACAACTTCTTTTGTTGATTTTTTAAACGTGGTATACTAATTACCTAGTTTAAATGTCTCTATGCTTTTCTATAAAAACAATAGCTAAACGCTGGAATTCAGCCTGTAACCTGATGACACGTAGAAGTTTTGCCACACTTATTTCCTGTTACATTGTGATGCTTTTCCACATTCGAGATATAAAACAACTGCCAAATTTTCTGTCTTTCTTTGATGCCAAGATGGAGTATATGTCTTCAATATACTGTATAAAAACAAAGAATTCAATGAAATCTATATAGAACACCAACGCTTACTGAGTGGTCTTCCTCAGACTTAAAAGGAACACTTTTTAATAAATGAGCCTCAGATATGTGCATGTCATCCCTAGCTTCAGCATCAAAGAAAAGAGGATTTCAGGTAGGCACCTTGTTTCTCTGTGCTTCATTTTCTTTACTGGTATTTCTTGCCTATCCAACTCACCTTAAACTTTGTAAGGTTTATATAAGACTATAAAGAACATCTTTAAAGAATATTATAACAGAAAAATTGAAATTACTTAATGATAGGTATTAAACTAAGAAAACCATTCCCTAATAAAAGCATAACATCTAAAGTTACTGAGAATTTAGATCTGAATCATGATAAAAGGCATCACATCTTATGCCACTCAAGCATTATTCCAATTATTCTAATTTCATTGCCTTCTAGAGCTACATATCAAGACATTAGCCCCGAGAGAAATCTAATTTTACTTTTCATGTGATATAAGTACGTGTTTAATTTTTTACATTTACAATGCAGTCTTTCCTTACATATTTTGTTTCTATTCTGCCTATTCTTGGAAAACACCTCCACCTTGAAAACAGGCTCAATTTTATCTTTCAAAATGAGCTTATCCCTTGGTACTTGCAAAATAAAACCATCCTATCTGTGTTCCAATATTTCCCTTCTTGCAAGAACATAACTAACCAGCATAAGCATAGTTGGTGCCCCATGTTTACTTAAGAGAATAAGCATCTGCATTATGTTTTCATTCCAGTATGTTCTGATTGAGTTGCAAAAACTGTTCTGTTTCTCAAGCAGTCAGAAAAATCTAAGACTTGCAATATGCCTGGCTTTCCAATGCAATGTGGAGCATGACCAACTTGCATACACTACAGGCTCATCTATCTGCTACTATGACTGCTTTTCCAATTATAAAATGCTTTGAACACAGATATTTCTCCCTTTAAAAATATTTCTCTAAATAGGAAAAATTCACTATAGCTATTGAGTAATGTGTGATAGGTTTACTTTCCTCTTGCTTCCTCCTGGTGAAATAATATCAGCAACATTATGAAACATTACGGGAATTTTACTGGAAAATACATATGTAACATTGTTCTTGTCTTTGTTAAAAATGGATATCTAGGTATACTTATCTAAATATAAAAAAATTCTAGATAAAGTTTAAGGTTTAGTATGTTATTAAAAACAAGACAAAAAATCTTTTTTTTTTCAATTAGGAGGTTATTACTTCCCCAGGAATCTAGTTTAGTTGCTATTAGACATTTTTATCCATAGTCATATATTTTCTTTAGGAGAAAATTGCATAACAGTTGCAAATTTATTCAGTCTATTTTATGAAGCTCTACCTGAAGCTGCCAAAGGATCCTAGAAGCTATGTGGCTGATGGTAGGGCTCCCAGATGTTTCAGGCATAAAGCACACTTTTAATGCTTTAAATAACTAAGCACGAACTGCTATAAGCTGATGGCCAAATGATTTTGCAGTTTCTTTATAGATTAATAAATCTATTGAGTAATCACTAAACTAGTAAGTTGATTTACTTCCAAATCTTGCTGATTATCGTATCTAAACATGAAAGAGTGTCACAAATTAAGAAAAACCTGGAGAATCCATCAAAACCTCAAATCAAAGGGTCCACTATAAACCACATCACACACAAAGATAGATAGATAGATAGATAGATAGATAGATAGATAGATAGATAGATAGATAGATATAGATATGTATAAAATATATACTATTACATTTAAAAACAATCACATGCTAAAAACAATGACATTGACAAAGATACTGTCAAATAAGTGCCTTTTGTGGAAAAAGAATGGATTAAAGTCAAATAAATATGTTCTCACTTATATTTAAATAAAGGTCAAATGTTTGTTAATATTAAATCTACCTGTAAGAGGCAAACTACTATGGTTTCAGAAATAAATATGAGAGAGTTACAATGCTATGATCTGAATTGGATACCATACTCACTAATTCTATGACCTAATTCAATTTTCTTATTTGTTTTACTGTTTTCTAAAATATGAATAGTGGTAATCACTTCATGAGACCAGGATGAATAAGAATGAACACATGTAAATCTTTTCCTAATGATACTAAGGACTGAACATGATATCCTCACATTGAGCTATGCACTAAAATATTTTCTGAATTTTTAATTTTTATTTTTTAAAGGAACTATCACTAAATTATTAAATTGCTTAGGCTGGGTTCAAGTTTGCAATACTGAAGGCTAATATCAGTAACTGCTATACAGGAGGGACTCAATATATATTAGCTATTATATATTATGACTGTTGTAGAATAACGTTAACATTGTTAACATGATGAATACCAAAAAAGGAAACTTCGAGAAGAAATAAGGTCTCTCACCCATTCTTCCAGAAGCAGTGAATGCTCAGTGTGGGTGTCAGGGGTTGGAGAATAAAAGCATCACAATACAAACGTATTGAGCAGATATAGTCTCTTTTGCTTACTATTAATATATGTTTTTAATACATAATGATTATATATGTACTTGAGTTTGTACATGTACATAAGACATCTTCATTTGTTTTTGTTCCTTTCCTTTCTTACCCCTTCCTGTTTCCTCCAACCCTTCCTATTTGAAAAAATTCCTACCATTCTCCTCTACAGTTCTATTTTTTAAAACCCCATTCTCTTTCTTCCTTCTTCCTCCATCTCTTAAATCTCTTTCCATTTGAAAAATGACTATTTCATATTATCAATCTTTTATTTTGGTCTTCATTTATATTTGGGATTTCTCACATAAGAGAAACCATGTGATATTTAAATTTGTGCATCTGATTTGTTTCATTAACAATATGATCTCTAGATGCATTAATTTACCAAAAAATGCCTTAAGTTCATCGTTTTTCATAGCAGAGTAGTATTGTATATAAATACATTTTCTTCATCTGTTCATCGGTTGATGCAAATATATAATTTCCAAGATTTGAGTACTACAAATTGCGCTTATGCCACAAACATAAGTATGTATGTAGTACTATAATAGATAACTTCAATTCTTTTACGAAGATTCCTTCAAAGGCAATGCAGGAGTCAAGTAGAATTTCTATTTTTAGTTTTTTGAGGAAGCGCCATACTGATTTCCATAGTGATTGTAGTAATTGATGCAGTTTCTGAGAGGTATGAGCTCCACAGAGTTTCATAACAGTCAAAATTTATTGTACTGTGCATTTAAGAACTATGCAATTTACTTTGCTGTAATTTATACCTCTTATTCTAAAATAAAAATAAGATAATGTCCTTTGGTTTGTAGGTGTCCTATGACTTCCTGACATCATTCATTTTTGTTAATCAAAGCAACTGTGTCAAGTGAAGGAGCTACTACTTAATATCTTTCGGGTTACATCCTCTACCATTTCTCTCCATTCCAGGCCCTTGGGTCTCCCAGCTCTTCCTTCAAAATTCCAATTACTGAGTTGCCTCAGGACATGCATACATGCCATTTTCTCTACCCAGTGACAGATACATTGTTTACTGCTCTTATTCTCTTTAAATCCTTCTTTTTTACACATATTTCACATCACAGAGAATTTTCCTGTCAATATAAAACATTGAGTATACCTTAGTCATTTTCCAACTCCCAATGCCTCTTTACTTTTTTCTTAAGAATAATCTCAATGCCCCATATTTCCTTTTTTATTATTTTTAAATCTTTTGTTTACTTACATATTTATTTAAGTATTTGGTAAAGGGCCTCACTATGCAGCTGGTTTTCAGAGTGATCCTCCTGACTCAGCCTCTCCAGCACTGGGATTACAGGCACACACCACCACCCCTGTTTTCAGTGGCTGGCATAGCATGCCCTGGGTTCAGGGCCAGCATAGCATGAGATACCAGGGATCAAACCAGGGTCTTTGTACTTGTGAGGCAAGTTTCAAAATTAATTTTTCTTGTTTACTACTGTGTATCCTGATAATGAAAAGTAATCTGTAGGAAGAACAGAATTTTTTATATCTTACACATATTCTTTTATTCCAATTCATTTAATTTTTAAATCTTCAACATTAGTTATGAGTTCTTACATGCCCTGTCCTCCAACAGAAAATTCTACCTTGAAGTTCTAACCTTTAGCATCTTAGAATATGGCTGGAGACAGCATCTTTATAAAAGCAATTAACAGGGCTGGTGAGATAGCTCAGCGGACTAAGCACTTGCTTAGGCAAGCGCAGGGAGTGGGGTTCAACCCCTGGCACATAATGCTGTGCCTGCCCCACCCCCAGGCACCATCAGCTGGTCATCCAGTCTGGGCATGATGGCAGATACATGCAATTCCAGCACTGGGAAGGCTGAAAACAGGAGGATCACTGAGTCCAACTTGTGTAGTGAGACCCTGTATCAAATACATAAAAATAAAAGCAATTAAAAATAAAATATGATAATGTGGGTAAATCCTAATTCAATATGCATGATGCTTTGTAAGAAGATTAAGATAGAGAGAGATGTACCGGAAAGCCCACAGAAGAAAACTGCCATCTAAAGCCCAAAAAAGAAAGTCTCCAAAATAAAACATTCTTTCTGAGATTTTGATTTTGAAGGTAAATGTAGGCTGTGTAAGCCATTTAGTCTGTATTATTTTGTAAAGACAGCCCCCAAAATGGGGTATACTAATCAAATCCAAATATCCCCTACTCTACCTCTGCAAAAAGGGGGATGTGGTTGAAAAGAAAGTCCAAGAATGAAGAATATGCTATCTATTCTCATTCTAAATCTACGAGCCAACATTACACTGAACCACTAGTGCTTCTCGGTAATCCTGCAATGAGGACAAGTCAATATTCATCATTCAGAAAATCTGAACCTTTTCTGCTTTCCTTGAACTACCATCTCTATTGATTCATGGCTTGTATTGCTTTTAAATTAGCAGAAAGAATACCCAAAACTCTGCAGAAAATTCTGCATACTGCCTTGTATCATTTTGCTTATCCCTGTGACCACCACCCTCAAACTTGCAAGTCCAGCTGTTACAGTGGAGGATCTAAACTGTAAAATACCCTGGGCTCTCCTATATTTAAAAATGCTACTGATGTAATTCCCACTTTTGTATCAGTACTCCCTCTCTAATAAATAACTGCTAACAAAATATAAAAATTGTTATTTTAATAATTATCTTGAATTAATCTGACGCCCCCCTTCAGTTACCACTATAAATATCAGTTCAAATTTATGCTGAACTTCTAAAACTAGTTATACATTACCACTTTTTTTGCACATTCCCACCCTGTTGTCTCCAAAATCTTTTCTTATTCACTGCTATTACATGGAAACCTTAGCTAATAAGGTCTTGCCCAAAGCCATGGTCAATTTCCAGTTATTCAATTACATAATATATGAGCTCCTAAGCAGCATTTGACATAATAAAAAAGTCCTTATATTTCATCTAACAACTCTTCAACTCTTTCTTTACATCCCATGTGGATCTTGCAGTGAATTCTGTTTACTATAACTGCAGATTCAACCTGCTTTCCACTAATCCCACCATTACCATTACAGACCAAGCTACCATAACAACTTTGAACTGCCTTAGAAAATTTTTCAAAGGAAAAAAGCTTTAATTGAAATACAACTCACATATACTATTCACTTTTTTAAAGTGTGAAAATCAATGAATTGTAGTACAGTTGCAAAACTGAACGTCCATCACATTTAACCATGGGTGAAAGATGTATGTATAAGTTACAAATGATTGAAAAAAAAAAAAGAGTGAAATTAACTCACTGACATGGAACACACCAAAGCTCATGGTCACACAGAAAGAGCAATACCTTTGCTATCTGGGGAAAAAACACCTGGCACATTAATAGATATAGTAAAGAGGACAGGAATGATTAATTAATGTTCTGAATTAACTAGTTACAGTCTTAGAGGATAGCAAAATAATCATATGACCTGCCTGAGGAAAGCAGCATCTGCAGAAGACACACACTTAACAGCCAGGGTAATGTTTACCCAAATCAATTTTAACAATAGTTTTTGAGCTAGAGAGACTTGTACATCTCTGAGATGTTTGCATGTGGAAAAGAATAGACCACAGATGATCTCTCTACGGGAATTGGGGTTCCAGATCATGCAATGATCAACCAAAGATCAGTCGATGAGCCTAAACTTCCCTGTATAATTTGTACCTGATAGCAGATAAGCCTTAGGGCATAGCTTGGATGTATAAAATTAGATTTCCTGATACGCTTAAAATGATTTATAGTACCCTGAAATATTTGGTCGAAGTCAGCACTATGTTGTCCTAATCCTAATGCTTGCAATTCTGTTCATAATAAACTCAAACAAATATTGTATGAGAATAAAAGTATGGATGCGCTCCTACTTCTTTCAGATTAATTAAGGGATTCAAGGGGTGACACACATAGGAAATTCTCCAGAAACCACAGGGACCAAGGACCAAGAGCTGAGGAGCACTGAAAGATTTTCTTTTTCTCTCTCCAGTTGTTATACTTCTTGCTGGATGTATCAAGAATGCAAGGACCCAAATATTCTTAAACAATTTCTGAGAATCATACTTGCAATGAGCAACCTTAAACAATGAAGTGAGAGTTACCTCCAGGACAAAAAGCTCTATTTTACCACTACTTGCTATGAAATAAGTTTCTGAAGGCATCTGTTTCCTGTAATTCAATCCATCACAAATGTAGGCATCCACTGAGACTATGCTAGCCTTCATGGAGTACAGGAGGCAAGTGGAACTGCTGCAAATACACTGACACAAACACTATTTGCATGCCATCTTTTGGACTAATACAGAAGTCTGTTTTTCCAATATTGATGGAAATGCAGCAAACTACTTTATAAGCTTTGAAGTACAGTAAAATAAAATTAGAGACCCTTCATAGACCTGAGAACATCATACACAGAAAAATCAGAAAGTCTGATGTACTAGGATGAATTTTTCCTAAGTATAAAGAATTTCTAGAAAGATATACTAGCTCACCTTATTAATTTCTGAGGAATATAACTGATGTCTAGTCTTCTATAACATGTAATGCTTACAATAAAGCTACTACTTTAAGTACAAAAGGTAAAATATGCTTTTCATTTATCACACAGATACAATGGTCTATAGAGGTACCAACACTGGGTTAGTTCTTGTGGATTAAAAAGACCCATTTCCTGCCTTTTGGCTTAAGATCTAATCAGGAAGCCAAACTAGAACATTTGAATAGGGATGAGAAAGAAGTTAAATGACATCTGGAGTAATTCTAAGATGTGAGAGTCCCCTCACCAGACAGTTTTTGAATGTAATTATTAATATTGAAGGAATATAACAGGAAATAAGAAAGGACTACAGAAGAGTGAAAGAAGGCTGGAAATTTATAGCGAATGAGGTAGTGACCTGTTTATAAATTAGATGACATGTGTCAAGGCAGATGGTTACATGCTCATATTTTCAGCTATGCTACAACTAAGATATGTTTGCTATGAAGAAGCTAGAATGTTAAACACAAAATACATGAATAAGGATACTCTAAAAGCAACATACTATCAGTACACATCATTGAGATTAAGCCACATAAAGGAAACTTATAAAAAGCAATACAAAGCCCTCCAGAAAATAATGTAATCAAGTTGTTTTAAAAGTTGAGCTTAACCTGAAAACTGTTCATCATTCATTTCTTTAATATTTAATGACTGTTTAGCATTTGCCTTACAACATAGCACCAATAGTTCAAACTTGTTCATTAACAGTCAGCAAGAGAAAAAATAGAAATCTAAAATGTCCAACTGGATATAAAAGTTAAAGATTTAAGACAACACTACAAGAATTTTTGGACATATACCAGCTAGCTGGCCATTTTCAGCTATAAATCTCATGATTAAAATGAAAATGAATTTTTCCACTGAGATGTCAAGCCAATAGAAAATCTTAACCTCAGCTTCCTAGTTGGCCTTAAAGTATCTCAATTCTTCATGACAAAAGATATATAACTTGAATTATAAGTATTCTTTCTTGAAAAGTTGTAGGATAAAGCAGTTATTTCTTATCTAGGATTTCTATTAAAATAAGAATATTAATTTGCAGAAATTAATAAAGAATAATTTACAGATTATCTTGCAAAATTGAATCAGAGCCACTCAACTAATTTACTGGGAACTAGTAAGAGATAAAAAGAAAGTAAAGAGAACAAACACAGCCTTGAAAGCCACAAAAGTATCCCAGCAACAACAAAGGGAGGATGTCTGAGAACTGAGAGCCACAGAATAATCTAGAGATACATTAAAATTGTACAAATGTAAACAAACTTTTTTATGTACATTTCCCTATTTTAGCATTGATTTTAAGAACACCTTATACATGGTAGAAATGTGCACCTTTCTTAAAACTAATTTAAAAATTAGTAAGAAGTAGATATTTAAATTTTTCTACACCAAAAAATATTATTGAAGATTTTATCAACTTAGCTATCAATTTACTTTGCATCTTCAGGGTTTTTTTTTCTTGCAAATATCCTGGTGAAGCTATTAATCCTAAGTACCTTGAAAGGCAATTAGAATGAAGAAGTAAATAAAGAACTCAATAATCAGAGTGTTGAATAAAATTAGTGTCCAATTAATCAACAGCAAAGTAAAAGTGTCATAACCCCAGATAATCAAAATATATGCTCTTATTAGCAAAATAACCTTGTCAAATGAAATAGCTAAATACTGTAACTGTTAATCAATAAAAAGCAATCTAATATAATGAAGTATGTAGAGTAATTCAATAGCAGAACACATGGAAATAGTATAAAATAATGGAAGTAGTTGAATGGAAATGAACATTTTATGTACATTCAAATGGACAGGCCCCTTATAAAGAAAAACTATCATCTATGAAATAGTTTCTCTAAATCAAATTTTTTAAAAATAAATTTCCAGTGAAGAATTTAGTTATCATTAATTTACCTAATAGAAAATATGTGAAAACCATGAAGTGCTTATACAACAGTACAAAACTAAATAACTCTCTCATTTATACCCTATTATTATAACTTTCTAAAACCTCATTCATATAAAGACATTGGAAAATATATAGAAGTATGAGGATTTTTAACTTTTTTTACTATTTTTATTAATTTACAAATTATCCAGAGTACTCCATACCACATTAATAACAAGGAAAGTGTACATTTTATTTTAAAGAAAAGTGAAAGCCACCAATAAGGCAGTTTACTGAAAAAGCCTGAATTTATGATTCACCTGATATTTATGTATATGCATGCATGAGTACACAAAGTTATAATGAAATTGATGCAAAGCAGAACAACAGATACAAAGAACTATAACAAGGACTGGAGAGACAGCTCAGTGGAATAAGCGCTTCCCTCGCAAGCGCAAGGGCCTGAGTTCAATCCCTGGTTTTATCACAAAAGAACTACAACATCATTCACGAAGTACAGCCAATGAAAGTGGAGGGTGGATTCTCCCATAGAATATAGACTGCTTCATGTTTGGTTTCCAAGTTTCTCTTTTTTCTAGTGCCCATTAATGCCAAGTGAACTTTGGAAAGAAGAAAGTTTACCCCACATGAAAAGATGAAAGCTGCTAAAACCCCACAATCCTTTAAGGACAATGACTAACTCTTAAAACTCTAGAATCTTACCCAAGATGATGATGATGATAATGGTGATGATTATAAATGGACCACCATTGTAAACAAATGCTCACTTAAATTTATCAGGACCACTACTAAAAATTGGCCACTGAAGATGAAAAACTACTCACTTAACAGTCTTACTACTAGATATCTATGTGGCACTAACAACTAATGTTTTTGAAAATAAACACACAAAGAGTTTTATATTCTATTTTTGTAAAACTGTTTGATATATTGATAACTTACGTGTTTGGACCCCAAATATTCTGAACTGTCATATGATTTAGATGGATATGGTATGTTAATCGTGTACTTAAAAACATCTGTGGTTGTTACTACAGAAAAGTATGGTTTCCTGTCAACAGAATACTATAATTTGAAAAATAAGGGAGATAATAACAGATGATCAGATTCCAAAATCAATAAAGAATGTCCAGAAAAACCCTCATTGTTAAAGTCAAGTAAACTGGTGCTTATCTACAACCAGAGACTAAGAAGATGTAATACGTAATTCAATCTATTTGCAAATTGACATTTCTACAGTTTATTTGTAAATTCCTAACCTCAACAATGCTCAAATGACCAATTATTATTTTAATGTAGTAAATAATATAAACTCACATAAGCTTTGAAAAGACACATTTCCAGTTTCACAAGGATCAAATTTGTAACAATATTCTAAAGTATCACTCACTGTAAATCAGCTGGGGGAAACAGCAGTGGGAAGAGGACTGTATGCATAATGAGCCATGAAAGAAGGGATTATCTCTCTAAATTTAACTAAAGTGTTAGGATTCCAGTCTATAAGTATGAGTTCCATAATTGATACCATAATAATAAGCAATGAGTTATTAATAAATAGTTTTGCTCATGGAAGTGTACTTTCAAGTTAAGGTGCCAATTCTTAAAGCAAACAACTCAATAAATTTTCTGCAAAGGTTTTATAGTTTTGTAGTTCAAACAGAAAAGGTATAAAGCTTCAAGATCAATAACAGCTGTTTAGTCCAAAGAAAAGCTCTGCTATTTATGTGGTTGAATGGTTATAATATTTTCTTTTGATTTTGACAAGCATAGCAAATCCATTCCAACTACTGATTGACATTAGAACAAATCAGTAGGTGTGCTCCATTCCAAGATCTCTCATCTATTAATTTCTGTAGAAAGAAACAGTGTTCAAGCTGAGAAAGAAAAATGCTGGTGTGATTCCCCTCTTAAAAAAAAATATAATCAGTATAAAATTCTCTGATTTCCCACATCTATTCAGCTCCACCCCAGAAGAACAGCAATCAACATTTTATTTCCTTTGTGCTTACATTTCTGGCAAAAATATGTACAAAGGCAGCAGTCAGAGTCAATGGAGCCTATTAACCAATGCAAGAGATATTTTGTCTCTATATACCATTTTATTTCCTATTTATTCTAGTTAAATTTTTATTGAATTTCTTATATTCCTTTTTCACTCATTTCATTTCCTCTCCATAGACTCTCTTTCTTTCAATTATACAAAATTATCAGGTTGGGGAGGTAGCTCAAGTGGCATAAGTGACTACCTGGAAAAGGTAAGGTTATGAGTTTGATCCCCAGTAGCAAAAAGAAAACAAAAATTATATAATCTAGAATTTTAACCTCAGCTTGTAGTTAATTTTGCAGGATATACTGGTTAATTATTTTTTCATTTGTCTATTGTATCTCTCATTATTTTTCTAATTTTCCTCTATTTTCTTCCTTTTTTACAGAGAATCGCCATATCTATTAAAAACCTATGACAATGTTTCTTTATAAATCTCGATTTGTCATTTACTTAAAACCTTTATCTTTTTTTTTTTCTTTTTTATATATTTGGTCCAGGATCTACAGGGTCTACAGGGTCTCACTACATAGATTGGACTCATAGTGATTCTCCTGTTTTCAGCTTCCCGAGCACTGGGATTACAGATGCACACCACCATGCCCAGGCTCAATCAGTCTCAGTGCACTCCAGTTGCAGGGCACACCAGGCCAGGGTTTTAACCCTGGCCATTGCATTCTGCCCAAGCAGTCGCTTTAGTCAGCTGAGCTCTCTTTCTGTCCCAAAACACTTTTCTCTGATCTAAAGCCATATGTTATATTTTAGGTTCTTTCTCCATTCAAAAACAAACTCAAATGTTAATTGATAAAACCTAAAAAAAAAAAAAACCAATGTCTGTAGTCATGTGCAAAGTATGAAACCTGACAAAACCAGAAATGTAAGAAACATTATTTCTAACAAAATTGGCAGATACATTCAACATTGTTATGAGTATTAGGCAGATTTTTTTTTCCAGTATTGTGGATTGAACTCAGGACCTTGCACTTGCCAAGCAAGTGTTTATTCTACTGAGCTTTCCCCCTGGCCCCATATTAGGCAGACTTTGATCCAAGTTCTGTTTGCTCATTTATTTGAAGAGTATGTGCCCACCTAACTCCAGTTGTTCTCATGTTTACCAAGGGCAAGAAAACTATACTACTTAGAGGATCAAGGTAAATATTATATTTAGGAAATGAGAATCAGAGGAATTGCCCCCTTATAACTCTAATGAGTAAATGTTAGTTTATTGCTGTTATTATGACTAATACTGTGACTAGAAAAATAGTTTCCTAATGAAAGGTGGTAGGAGAAAAGTACTTAGATTATTCCAAACAATATGTTATTTATTCCACTTTCCTGGCAAGTACTTGTGAGTAGCTAATACATTTCCAGTCAGCTCAAGCTAAGGCTTCAGACACATATGTCACAGAGTTTACTGTCTCCCAGTTGTACATAACATCAGAGACTAGCTCAAGAATACAGTTGCTGAGGTCCACAGCATTTAATTTTATTACACTTATTTTTTTTCTTTGAATATACCAGTGTTATATCTCATTTTAAGTTAGGGTTAAGGTTAGCATCTCATAGAAGCTATTTTCCCTGTACACAAGGGAACAAAAAGTGTTGTTAGGGCATAGGAAAGCAGAAAAGGGCTTTATTTAAAACTGTGAGCAAATGACAGATACCTGCCTTTAAAAGTGCATGACAGCAGTTTCTCAGAATAAAGGGCTCCAATGAGACTGACTTCCAAATTCTCATATTTGCTTACCAAGGCTGGTGCAGAAGGTTCTAGGTACAAAAGCCTTTTCTGTTTGTTTATACATCTCAAGAAAGAGATTCTCTCTCAGAATTATATATTTACTTCGCATCTCCAAATTTTTGAACAAATTGTATCCTTTTTTTGAGGAACCAGGAATTGAACTCAGGCCCTTGCACATGCCAGGCAAGCGCTTATTCTACTGAGCCATCTCCCCAGCCCCCCAGTTATACCATTTTAAAAAAACCTCAAAGATGATGAATCAAAATTATCATTCTATGTATTATGAGTGAAATTAGTTAACATGTTTTAAGCAGACTAAAAATGATTTGTAACCTACCTCTCTTCTAAAAATGAACAATGATGTCACTTTCAAAATCTTTATGCTTATACATACAAACAAGCAGAGAAAGAAAATAGAGACACAGGCCTATAAAACCAAATAATTCCGTTGTAAACTGCATACTGTTAGAAAAAAATATTGTTTGTACTCATGATTAACACAGACAACTGCTCAGCTGACAATCTTATTTTCTCTTTCTCTCTCCCTTTCCTCCTGTTCTTTCAGTTGGACCTTTCTGTTTCCAAGATACCTTCTAGTTTGACTTTTTGGCTGCTCAATTGAGTGTCTCTGATACTGGTTGCCTGGCAACATGACTGATAGAACAGTTACTGGACAATGTGGTAGCTCTGTTTTCTGGCTTGCAGGTGCGGGATTTGGATAGAATTTCATGAGGTTTTCAGGTTACAATTTTCTTTCATTTCAGGGAAATTACTTAAATTTAGCACTTATAGCATAGTTATTTATTACATTATTGATAACATTAGAAACTCTGCTTATTATCATAATTTGTAATATTTTCAAAATTTTTAAACGATTGGAATTTCCCCTGAGGATACTTCATATTTTTTCAGAAATTAAAAATCATAAAGGTAGAATTTTGAGAATAGGAGAACAAAAACATTCTTGCCATAAAAGAAATATAACAAAAGAAAGACCATTTTGTATCTGTATATACAAAATATTTAGGACAGGTATATAGCTACTTGCTCTTAATTCAATGAGAAGAAATATTTATACTAACAGTGTATGGACTGGATATCATATCTGCACCTTGTAGTATGAATAACTACTATGAAGACAATAATATGCAAGGTATTAATTACTGTAACTGTCCTACTAACCTATTTTGAAACTGTCTCATTGCTATTTGTTTCTCAATAAAATTAATAAAGAAACAAACATTTTTGAGTATTGGATAGGTCCTATATCTTGATCAAAGAGGTAGTATATAGGTATATAACTTCATTTATTTTTTAATGCATTTGATTGTTGCAGGTTCTCACTATGCAGCTTTCAGCCTCTGGCAGTCTCAGCCTACTCTGGGTGTAGGGCTGGCACTACATGGGGAAGGGGGTGGAACTGTGGTCCCTTCACTTGCCTAAACTTGCCTAAGCAAGTGCTTTATTCTGCTGAGCTATCTCATCGGCCATGGAACATATGATTAAAAATCCTATCAATCTATATATCAAACATTAGTGTACTTCATACACTTTAATGTATATGTCATTTACTCAAGAACTTCAGATAACAGTATGAAATATATATAGAGAGAGACGGATATATACAATATGAGATCAGATCCACATACAACCATACACACACACACATACACACACACACACACAAACAAGTTAAACAAGCTTGGTGTACGTTATACACCAAAAATAATCTTATAAAATAAGAATTTCTGTCACATTTACCAATTTAAAAACAGACTATTTTGCCATATGGCAGCCACCCTTTCACTAATAACTTGCTATTTATAGAAAAGGAGACTTAATTGTCAATTCAGATGGGAAAATTAGTGCAGACAGCACTAATAAACCAGACTGCAAATGAGTTGCCTTTTTTCCCACCTCACTAGAGCACAAGCAGAATGCTACAAATGCAGAGAAAGCTTACATCTGGAAATTTAATCAATGAGACATTCAATACACAAAATCACACACCTACTTGCTGATCTGACATCTATGGGGTAAACTAAATCCCACACTTGCCTCCCTCATAACATTCCTCAACATATGATGTAGTCAAATAAATGGACTGGTAAATCTAACGCAAATTTTAAAGCAGAGGACCTTTAAAACAGTGGATAGTTTTTATTTATTACATTTATTTTTAGCATCATAAAACCTGCATATTTCACACGCAAGTGAAATGTAAAAGCATTTTCTGAAATTTACCTATTGGCTATTCTAAAGAGCAAAGCACAGGAACGTGGACCAATCTTTTATTCTCATGTTCTTATTGCATTTGACCCTCAATATAATACAGTACTTATAATGCCTTCAGCTAGTGTTCATTCTGCAAGCACATAAGTCCCAGAGAATCTAAGAAGCTAGCCCAAATTATTCTCTTTGTCTAAATCAACAATCTTCACAATCAGAAGGTAAAGCCAAATTTGTAATTTACAATTATAATTTTACTTCAAAACTAGAAAAATCTCTCAGCAAAGCCAATCTTCATAAAAACTACACTTTAATTTAAATACGTCTTTATAAATTCTTTTGTTCATCTATAGTATATTTCTCTAGACATAAAAGTGTGTCAGGGAAAAAACTAATATTTATGTACAAAATCATGGTATTAAAAGCTGCAAAATAGGTGGAAGAAGTCAAATCATCATCTAATTGATTTTTCAGCAGAGTAAACAGAGGCTCACAGGAGTACAATGACTTTTACAATTTTAAAAACTTATTAATAGTAGAATTCAAACTAGAACCCATCTTACCTATTTCCTATATGACACTGTGTGAAGTGTTGCTATCATGAACTTAAGTTTTAAAAAGTAATTCACTATGGTCCAGGTTTATAAATAATGTGTTAAAAGGACAGAAATTGAGATCTTCAACCCCATGTAAATGAAAGCCCTCCCTAACAGAAACAAAATTTTCTTTGTTCTACAACAATCAGTATTAGGCATGAATAGATTCTATCTTTCCCTACTTGAATTTACGTTAACAATAAGATATGAAAGATACCATGTATTATTTATTGATTATTTTCCAAGTGATAGACCCTTGGCATATAATATCATGCTCAATCCATGCCAAGACATCCAAAGATAGATATTATCATGCTCTTTTATAGCTATGAAAGTAGAAAGAAATAGACTTTTTCAAGATCACGTAGCTAGAACTAAGAGAAGAATCTAGTTTTGTGCTAGATTCTGTAAGGAATGTCTTGCTTCAGAAATAAAATTATCTGAGATGAAGCTTTCATAATCTCATTTGACTGAGAGTCCTCAGAGCCTGTCCAATCGTTATATTTCTTTTCATCCCTTGTAATGCATAAAACTGGGCGGTGTATGCAACTAAAATATGAAGCAACTTCTTTAACAACAAAAACTGATGATGTTAGGTGAAAAATATTAGGTAGAGTTTCCAGAGAATTTCTTTAGGAGGAGATTAAGTCAGATGATGGATACGGTTTGTCACTGCATTTTTTTTCTATCTTTCCTGTGTAAAATGTAGACATAATGTCTGTATCTCTGAGAATTAAATCATATGTCTAAAGTGACAGAGCAGAATTACATAAGGAGAACAGATTCCTAATTACCGGGGAACTATAATTCTAGAGCCACAGTGACAGCTATCAAACTTCTTTTGTTCAGAAGATTGTGGTCATAAGACAAAGAGTTGGGCTGTCTCCAGGGGTAACAGTGATTCTCAGGAGAGTGAGGACCTACAGCATTTACACATTGGGCAGAATGTGAAGGGAATAGGTGGGCCCTATAAACATGGTAAGAAAACAGCTAAAATTGTAACAAATACTTAAGGATCAGTAGGTCCTTACTGTCCATCGGCCAATGGAACTTTATAAACAAAATGGCATCCTCCAAACCAAACCGAAGTGTTTGGATTACAAGGCTCCCACATATAACCTGCATTTTGAAAAGAGACTGAGGCCCAGGCAAGAGGCTAGAAAGATCTCTCTGATGACATATAATCCTTGTGAACTACACAAAAGCTTTTCTAATCCATAGCAAAATTTAGCATTTTACAAAAGAAAATCTTCATAAAGATTTCATTCTCAAAAGATTCATGGTTTCCAGGGAAAGAGAAGAAGGAAAAAGTCATAGATTATAAGTCCATGATAGAAAGGCAGCAAACTCTATTTTGTCATGAAGTATAAAAATAACAGAGATCTGCCTGCACTCTAAGAAGAGTGAGGTACCCTTTCCAAAGAGCCTCACAGATTCAAAGAGGAATCTGGGCACCATGGGAGAAATAAGCAGGAATATGAAAGAGCACCAAACACACAGGTTAACAGACTCCTCAAAGGGAAACAAATACAAAGACCCTTCCTGTCCACGCTAGGTGTGTTTCACTAAGCAACAAGTAGCAGTAGTTGGCCAGGAAGGGGACTGATGAAACAAAAACCTTTCATCTTATAAAGAATGCCAGAAATGCTGAAAATGTTAGAAAATAAACTTATGAAGTAAGGCCTTTGGCACTAGGCCCCACACTAAGCAAGAAATGCCAGTGGAAAAATCATAATACAGTAAATACAAATCATCAGATTAGTGAAGTAAAATAAAAAGTATCTGATAATCTCAAAAGTTGCAAACACATATGATGAAACTACAGAACCAACTCATGATTAAGAATCCTAAGGCCGGGGAGATTGCTCAGTAGAATAAGTGCTTGCCTGGCAAGCATGGGGTCCTGAGTTCAATCTCCAGTACAACAGAAAAAAAAAAAAATCCTAGCAACAGGCTAGGGAAATATCTCAGTGGTTATATGCCTATCTGGCAAGTGCAAGGCCCAGAGTTCAATCCATGGTACCACACAAACACACACACACACACACACACACACACACACACACACACACACACAAATCCTAGTAAAATAAAACTGCTATTTCTCAATCTCTCTTATTTCCAAAGATAAACTAAATATATCTTTGGCAGTATTGGGGATGCTGCAGTACAGGAGAATGCACTCAGGACCTTTTATTTTTTTTATTTTGAAACAGAGTTTTGACAAGTTCCTAAGTTTCCTAGGCTGGGATCAAACCTACAATGTCCCCGCATATACTTGCCACACTACAGGCAATATAGGTAGGTACAATGACAATATGAACATCATTCTTAATGATTAAATGTCTAAGTGGAGTTATGTTGCTAAATGGAAATATACATAGCAGTATGGAAAATGAAGCACACAAAAATATTAGCGTAATTTACAACTACGAATGCATGACTACTACATACATAAATTAATAATGAGGGTAAAATAAAAATTTATAGATAAAAATATAAGATGCAATAATAAAACATTAATAAAAAGCAAGGAACTAATTGCCATAAAAGTCATTGTTGGATAATGTACGGAAAGGGCAATGCTTAGGGGACACAAAAAGTGTTTCTGAGATGGAAAAAAAAAAAAAAAAGGGCCAGGGAGATGGTTCAGTAGAATAAGCTCTTCCCTGGCAAGCACAAGGGCCTGAGTTCAATCCCCAGTT
>PVKA01022837.1:0-36502 GCA_004027165.1 Ctenomys sociabilis | reverse complement strand
TCTTTGATATAATTCAGCTATATAAAAACCTGTAAATATAATATCATGTATGCACCTTGTACAATACCAAAACGTTATGAAAACAGTTTGCAATGTATTATTTCATCGACTCTGTATGGTTATGGTGTTTTGAAACTGTCTGATTGACATTTGTATTTCAATAAAATAAAAATAAATGGAAAAAAATAAAAAAATAAAAAAAAGATGACAATAATAAACAATGCCTACACCACACACACACACACACACACACACACACACAAAAGGGAAATTTCTAAGGCTGAATTACCATGTTAGGAAACTAGAAAGCTCAAATAAATAGAATAATATTGAACCTCAATCTTCTAGAAAATGAAGAGCAAGTGAAGCCAAAATCTCTTTGAAAGGAGAAATTATAAACATCAGAAAAGAAATTAATACAATTGAGTCTAAGAAAATCATGTAAAAAACCAATGAACTGACACAAACCTTAGTTAACCTTATCAAAGAAAAGGAAATAAAATAATGAAATCCATGCAATTATCAATGAAAAGCAGCAGATGTTGCAGAAATTTGGAAGATAATCAACACGGACTTGGAAGACCCATATTCTAATAATATGGAAAACAGAAGAAATGGACAGATCCCTAGATACATATGAATTACTAAGATGAATGAAGATACAAAAATTATAAATATCACCCAATATCACTCAATGAAATTGGAAATGTAATTAAAAGCCAACCAACAAAGGAAAACCAGGTCCTGATGGATTCACTGATGAATTCTACGAGAAATTTTTTTTAAAAATCTAATGCCACTACTCCTCAAATCCTTTAATGAAATTGAAAAGGAAGCAATACTTCCAAATTCTTTCCTAGAAGTGAGCATGATCCTGACACCAAAAGAAGAGAAGGAGTCACTCAAAAAAGAAGTAGAGGTCAAACACCCCAATAAACGTACAAATAAAAATTTTTGGTAAGATTCTGGCAGAGAAAATGTAGTAAATCACCAAAAATATTATTTATAATAACAAAGTAGGATTTATCTCAGGGATATTAGCATAGACCAACACTAATACACAAATCAATAAATGTAATGCAGCATATTGACAGACAAGGACAAAATCCACATGATCATCTCAGTAGATGCAGAAAAATGATTTGACAAACTCCAATACCCACTTGTGGTAAAAGCCCTATGGAAAATTTGAATAGATGGTCATTATCGCAATTGGATAAATGCTACATAGGACAAACCAACAGCCAACATGAGGCTAAATAATCAAACACAGGAAGCTTTCACTGTAAAATCAGAACAAGCCAGGGATGTCCCCTGTTACCTTATTCAAGATAGTTCTGAAAACATTAACAAGCAATTATACAAGATAAAGAAATAAAAGGAATAAGGATAAGAGAGAAAACAGTTAAATTAACATTATTTGTGTGTGACATGATATTCTCCACGGAAGTCTTCAGAACATTCTTCAGAAGACTTCTGGATTTAATAAGCAGTCATGTAGGAGAACAAAAAGTCAATGCTCAAAAATCAATAGCATTCCTATACACAAAAGTAAACTCACTGAGAGAAATTAAGGAAACTATCTTTCACAATACAATAAAAATTTTAAATACTTAGGACTCAATGCAACCAAGGAAGCAAAATACCTTACATTGAAAACTATAGTACTCTTTTAAAGAGAAGATATCAGAACACAGGAAGATATTCCTTACACAATTTCCAATCAAAATTTCAATAGTTTACATCAAAGAATTAGAGAAAATAATCCTAAAATTCATTTGTACCCAAAAGAAACCTAGAGTAGTAAAAAGAAGGTGTGAGATAGAAAAGTAGTGTAGGAGGCAGCACAAACCCTGACTTGATATTGTACTACAAACCTATCAGAGTAGAACAGTTCCAATAATTAATACATTGCATATTGTTGTCTTCTTAATTGTTATTCATAGTATAAGATGCAGACATGATATCCTGTTCACAAACACTATTAATACAAATCTTTCTATTCACTGAATTAAGAGAAAGTAGCTGTATATCTATCCTAACTGTTTTGAATATACAGATGCAAAATGGTACTTCATAATATATTGAGCTGTGCAGGGCTCAAGGCACCATTCTATGGACAACCAACTATTACTGTGGACTGCTGGACTGTGTTGGATTGTTGCTGAATTCATGTACCAATAGTAGTTAGATGCCAATGGAATACTCATCTCTGACAGGACTAAACAAAAAACAGGGGCTACAAAGGAAGGACCATTTTGTATTTGTATATACAGAATAGTTAGGAGAGATATACAGATGCTTTCACTTAACTCAATGAGAAGACTTATACTAAGAGTATTTGGACAGAATATCCTGTCTGCTTCTTATGTTATGGATAACAACTAAGAAGATAACAATGTACAATGTATTAATTTTTTAAACTGTCATATTTATCAGCTTTGAAACTTTCTCATTGATATTTATTTCTCAATCAAAAAATAAAAATAAAATGGTGCTCATTTGTATCCCCTTTTGTTTAGTTTTGTTAGAGATGGGTATTCCATTGTCATTTAAATATTATAGGTGAGTCAGCAAAGACTCAGGACATAGGAGAACCTGTACTGCAACATCATGAAACTCAGTTGAGCTCCAAATTTTCTGAACAAGGAGATTATGGAGCCACAGAGGAAATGGATTGAACTTCTAAAGTGTACCTGGGGAGAGTCACATGAAGAGAAAACTTTCTCTCAAGCTCTCAAAGAGAGCAAACTGGTCAAGCATTGGCCGTGACATCCACATGGATGACACAGACAAAGGAACTACAGAATAATGTACAGGACTACAAGATAAACCCTGAGAGGACTTCACTGACCACATAGGAAATATAAAGTTCATGTGTTGGTATATAAGTCTTGATCTACCTAGGTCTTAACCATCCAGCAGAAAACTATAAAAATGAAGTATACATCGTGAGGCCATAATATTAAGTTGAGCTGTAAATGGCTACGGTAGACAATTTCTCTGAGTAACTCACTATGGTTGTAGAATGCTGGATGGTGTTGGATTGTGTTGTTGAGTTCAAGCACCTAAGTTAGTTGAATGTCAATGGAGTGCCCACTTTTGACAGGTGTAGACAAAGGAAGGGGTGTAGAAAGAAAAAAATCATGATGTGTGTGTATAGACAGTACAGTTGGGATAGATAACGCTGTGCTTCTACATAATTCTGTGAGGGGCAAGATCTGCACTAATGGTGGTTGGACAGGATATTATGTTGGCTTCTAGTACTGCAGTCATCCACTAGGAAAATAATTATTGAATTTTTGATATAATTCAGGTATAAAAAATAAGATAAGTAAGCAGCTACATTCTTAATTCACTAGTGAGAGATATCTGCTAAAATAATATCTGCAAATATAATATCATGTATGCACCTTGTACAATACCATAACATTATGAAAACAGTTTGCAATGTATTAATTTATCAAATCTGTATTGTTAAGGTGTCTTGAAACTGTCTGATTGACATTTGTACTTCAATAAAATGAAAGGAAAAATAAATAAATAAAAATTAAATAAATAAATAAATAAATATTATAGGTGAATGAATTCAGCAAAATAATCCAATATAGTCCAGTAGTCCATAATAGTAGTGGGTTATCCATAGGACTGGCAATGTCAGAAGCTGTTGACTTGAGCTTCTATGACTATAGCTCAGCATATTAATTGGTTTTGAAACTGTTTGATTGCTATTTGTTTCTCAATAAAATTATTTTTAAAAAGTGAAATATTAAATGTAAAAACCTTATCACAACTTTTTTAAAAACCTGCATGATACTGGCAAAAATAAGAAAAAGAAAATAGATCTGAGGATCAATCAAGAGAACAGATTGAAAGATACAAGAACAACTTCAAACACATTCTACCACCTTAATTTATTAAAGAGAATAAAAATAGTAAAAAAAAAAAAAAAGTTAGAAGTGATAGAGTATCACTAAACAAAAAGCCTACAACAGAACCCTGTAAGTGATAGAATATATAATGAGTAGAGAACTCTTGAAGATATAGGAATAGGCAATGAATTTATGAGCAGAACTCCAGTCACACAGAAAATACTACAAGGATTCAACAATTACAATCTCATCTTTAAAAGCTTCTGCACAACAAAACAAATCACTGAGAGTGAAGAGAAAAACCACAGAAAGAGAAAAAAATTCCAGCTGTTCTTTAGATAGAGGACTAATATCTAGAGTATACGAAGAACTAAAAAAAAATTAATACCACCCAAAATTTAAAAACCAATCCAAATAATGGGCATCTGACATGAACAGACACTTCTCAGATGAGAACTACAAATCCCAAATAAATATATGAAAAAAATGTTGAACATCACTGGTCATTCAAGAGATGCAAATCAAAACAAAACTGATATTCCATCTCACTCTAGAAAAATGACTGTTCTCAAGAAATCAACCTACAACAAATGATAGAGGGTCTGTGAGGAAGAGAAACCTTTCCCACTCTTAGTGGGAGTATCAACTGGTATAACCACTGTAGAAATCAGTGCGGAAGTTCCTCAAAACAGCAACGGAGGTTTTATTTGACCCAGCTATTTTCCTTCTTGGTATCTTAACAAAAGAATTAAAATCATCATACCATAGCAATATATGGACACCCTTGTTTATAGCGGCACAGTGTTTAATAGCTCACTCTTAGAACAGTCCAAATGGCCATCAACCAATAAATGACTCAGAAAAGCTTCTTTATTTTATGCAATGGATTACCACTCTTCCATAAAGAAGGATAAGCTTGATACATTTCTAGCTAAATGGATGCATCTTAAGACCATCCTTTTAAGTGAGATAAATCAGATACATATCCAAATATTGGGTTGTTTCGCTGGTGTGAGAAACTAAAAGGGTACATGAGGAGCAAAATGTATAAAATGTATTGTGAAATAGAAAATGTTCAAATGGAAAGGAGAACTAGGTAGTGGATGGGGGGAAGAAAGAAAGGAGAAAAAAGGGAATTGAGGGAGAAACTAGCAACAGAGCTTTTGCAGATAAGGAGGTGAAGGAGTTAAGGCCAGAATTAATCAGATGAACTCCTTAAAGAGGACCTGGGAGTCAGGGATCTTTCCTTCTGCTGACTTTGAAGAAACAAACCTCATATAAATTTAGATATCAAGCCTCACAAGGCACCCCAGCTGATAGCTTATGCCTGGCCAGAATCTTTCATTGCAGCCTTGTGAAACCCTGCAATAATACATAGCTATGCTGTACCTAAAGTCTGCACTCAGAAAAACTGGGAGAAAATAAATAATAGATTTCATTAAGAGTATTTATGGGCATTCAAATTAACCTCCTCAATTTGTGGTATTTTTTACACAGAAATAGAAAGAAAATTCATTAGCAATCATTATAACAAAAAAGAATTTCATTGAGATCTATTTTGTGTTTTCTAGAGTTTTTGTCTGAGAATATTAACAGAGGTCTCTTTAGGGGCCAAGGAGATAGCTCAGTAGATTAAGGGATTGCCTGGCAAGGACAAGGTGCTGAGTTCAATCCCCAGCACCACAAAAAAAAAAAAAAAAAAAAAAAAAAAAAAAAAAAAAAAAAAAAAAAAAAAAAAAAAAAAAAAAAAAAAAAGAGATCACTTTACAATTACTCTTAAATAAATAATATGAATAATTTTTTCATGTAAAAACCCAGTTTAACTTAAAAATCTTATAATTCTGATTATGGACCCAGTGTGTTTAGTTATCACTTATCAGGGACATATGATTAATGTTTGGTTCTTATTACAAACTTATTAAAACATTCAGAAACAACTTTGACATGATATGTTTCCTTAAATACTTAAATGATTCCTATAAATATAATGAAGTAACTTTTTAAAATAGTGATTCTTAAGTTATCTTTATTTTATTTTATGAATCCCAAGTACATAGTGATTTGAATACAATATAAACTAGGATTTCAACCTAAATTAATGCCAAAGTTAATCATTTAACTGCTCATCATAATTTAAAGTTATAAGATTCTGCAATTGTATTTAACCTAATTATTACTGTCTAGAAAATAGTAAAAAACAAAAAGAAGAGAATAGAAAACAGTAAAAAAAAAAAAAAAACCATAAAGATATAGAACTTTGCCAAACAAAACAATAGGATTGCATACCTATATCTGTTAATTTGAACAACACATTTGACAATAAAAATACATAATATAATAACCATTGTTAATTTTTATTCTTCTTTTGAAATTCTATACCATACGTACTATTGTATGTTACTGTTTCTTTGTTTTTGCTGCTTGTTTCTGCTTTTGCTTTTACTATTTAAAATAATAGTAATAATAATGATGATGATAATAGGAACTAAGTGCCTGCTTAGGCAAGCACAGGTACCAGGGTTCAATCTCTAGCACTGCATTCAGCACCGACCCCTCCCCCAGGCACAGTGAGCTGGCAACCGAGTCCAGGCATCATGGCGCATGCCTGAATCTCAGCACTGTGGAGGCTGAAAACAGCAAGATCGCTATGAATCTAAGCTGTGTAGTGAGACCCTGCAACAAATACTAATAGGAATTCAACAATAATTGCTATATTGGATAATATTGTCTTCAAATTAGTCATTCAGATTATCAGATTTAGGGCTGGGGAGATGGCTCGGTAGAATGACTGCTTCCCTGGCAAAGGCAAGGGCCTGAGTTCAATCCCCGGTCCCACCAAAAAAAAAAAAAAAGAAAAAAGCAGATTACCAGATATAAACAGGCAACATTGGTTTAAAAAAAAAGTTGTAAGAAATTTAAAAGGATAAGAAAAGAAAAAAAATAAGTATTAACTGCTACCCTCTGGAGACCAGCAGAAATCAGAAGCAGAATTATCCAAGCCATCCTGCACACATGTATAAGTATATCTCTTTCCCCAGCCTAGCCTTTTCCTCATCCCAGTTTTTCCTTACCTTTGAATATATTCTTTCCCTTTCACAGTATCTATTGTACCTTTCAGAATTTATTTACTCTTTCACTAGGGAGACAATAGGATGTTTGCACCTGCGGGTCTGATTTATTTCACTTAAGCATATGGTCTCTTCTTGCATCCATTTACCTATAAAAGCCCTGAATTTATATTTTTATAGCTGAGTAATATTCTATTGTGTAAAAATACCACATCTGTTTTTATCCATTTCTTAGTTGATGGGCATCTGGGTTGTTTCCAAGATTTAGCTATGACAAATTGTGCTACTATAAACATGGGTGCACATATATGGCTGTGGTATGATGTTTTCAAATTCATTTGGAAAGATACCCAGGAGGGGAATAGCTGGGTTGCATAGAATTTCCAATCGTATCTTTTTCAGAAATCTCCGTACTGATTTCCATAGTGGTTGTACAAGTCTACACATCCACCAACAATGGAGTTGTGTTCCTTTTTCGTCACAGCCCCTCCAGCACTTTCTATCACTTGACTTCTTTCTGGGATGAGATATTTTTCTTTTTTGGTGGAACTGGGGATTGAACTGAGACTCTTGTGCTTGCCACAGAAGCACTTAGTCCACTGAGCCATCTCCCCAGCCCCTCTGGGATGAGATTGAATCTCAGTATTATTTTAATTTTCATTTCTCCAGTGACCAATGATGTTAATTATTTTTTCATATATTTATTTTCCATTTGTATTTCCTCATCTGAGAAGTACATATTCATCTCAGATGCCTAATTATCATAAACATAGGGACATGAAACATCAAAACACATAGATGCCTAAAGATAACAACACAAATTTATGATCTGGATTTCCTACTCCTAAATAAACTTCGTGGGTTAGCACAATGGGTTCTTCCAAGCAGCTCCAGGGAGGAAGGCTTTCTTTACCTTTCCACTGTCTTAGGCTCCATAAATTAGAAAATGAGGTATTCACACCACACACATTCCAGTTTTGAGTTATATTGTTACCTATTTCTCCCATCTGCACATTGACGGAAGTCTGAAACCCTGATCTTGGAGTTGCCTGCATGGCAGAGAAAATCTTATACCAGGGCCTTGATATTCAGGCCACTCTGCTGCTTCCTGTCCTTTCCAGCAGGCCTGCTAAGGTCCCAGGTGTGAGAAAGGGGCCCAGAGACGTAAAAGTGTTCATCTGAAAGAAGCTCCTTTTGGTAAAGCATGTGTCATCATTACTTTTCTCATTGCTAAGACAAAATATCCAATACCCACAAGTTAATGGAGGAAAGGTTTATTTCAGTTAATAATTTGTAGACTTTAGTCCATACTTGGTTGGGCCCAAGGCAGGGTGGCATGGCAGAGGAGCAATAGAAGGTCATGGCATGCAGCAGGCAGCAAAAGCAGAAAGCACTAGCAGCATGGTAGCAGCCTGCCTTCCCTCCTCTCCATCCAGCTTGTAAGACCCAGGTTGGGCTTCCATCCTCCACCCCCTTAATCTCACCATTACAGGCTCAATGTACATTCACCCATGCTAACTCAGCCACCTTCAGTAGTCCCCATCTAGGACCACATGAGGCTTTGGGGGAACATTTAGCTACACGTTCACACAACAGCATGCAGAGCAGCACTGCTCTGCTCATTGCTCAGCAGATCTGAAAATGCCAGGGACATTGTATGTTTCCTCTGCCATCTTGCTAATGAGCCAGACCTCATGGGTCAACTCCCAGACAGCCACTCAGCCTCACTCCAAGAAATATTTCCTTCCCCCGGCCCCTACACCCTTCTTTTTTTTTTCCATGTGATCTTGTCCAAGTTGGTACAGACCACTTGGGTGGCAAAAGCCACTCACTGTCCAGCACACCTCAACCTCTCCTACTGGCACACACTTCAGGTCTGCCTGGAGCCAAGTGAGCTCTGGGTAACCCCAGAGATGGCACTCTGCTTGGAAAGTGGTGGCTGCCCCTACAGTACATATCTTCTCAGACTTCAGTCTCTCTTTGTTTCTGTCATTTCCTCATTTTCCTCTTGTCTCATTTGTATTTACTCTCCCTGATATCAGTCTCTTACATGTCTAATTTCCTTTCCTCTTTTTTAATTTCCTTCCTTCTACTCTTCTGGACTATTGGACTTAGTGATCAGATATGTACCTGTTTACAGATTAAATTTCAAGGCAAGGAGTAGAGAGAGATGGTGAATATTTTTTAGTGCCAGTAAATATAGTTAAATTCCTGAGCCCTTACTATATGAGCAGCACAGTGATAAACGCTAAATATTCATTTCCATTTGGCCTACAAAGCTACCTTCATTGACCAATTGACGGACTGAATAATACTGCTTCCATTTTTCATATAAGGAATGTCAGAGAAAATAAGCAACATTTTCAGAGTTCATAGGTGTAATTTCTTAGACGAACTCTTCTAGCACCCACACTCAGATTCCCTTGCCAAATCTTCTTTGGGACAACAGGCTCATTTCACTTCCAAAGCCATGAGTTGACCACATATGCTGGGAGCTGTGAGGGTTTCTAGTTTGGGAGGGGAGTAGTGAGAAGGGGGTTTCTTCCCCAGTCACATTATCTGACCAGAGACTCTTGCAAACATTTTTAAGGGAGGCAGGGAAAAGAGAAAGGAGCAGTCCAGGAACAGGAAGACAGGGCTACAAGATGTCTCTATGAACACTGTGAGATGCGGTGGGACCTAGACTTCTATAGAGATAGGAAATTGCTTTTGAAAGAAGAGGCAAAACTACTTTTAAAAAAACTATGGAGACTTCTGATTAATCAACAGATACAAATATCTATAAATGTTTCCTTATCTTCTACTTTTATCCTTTGTTATTCAGTACCTATCACAGGCCTGGCATTGTGGGGTGCCACTATCATGATCTCACCGACTTCAGTGGGGTCATTTCACCTTTTGTCTCTTCTTCTTCACCTGGGAAATGAGGGGCTGGACAAGCTGCACCCAAAGTCCCTGTGGATGTCACTGTTCTTGTCCTCCACAGAGGAGATTGCTTCTGCTTTATATTTTATTTGTCCTTCTGGCAAGAGACTGCTTTCTCTCCTCTCACACAAAAGGATTAAGCTGGAAAGAAATTATAAGGAAAGCTACAAGGTTGCCCTTGTTTCCTGGTAGTGTCCTTAGGATCAAGATCCAGGGTGCAAGAAGTGGGATACCTGCTTCAGAGTGCAGTCTCTGCTGCCCAGGCTTGCCCGGGACCTGTCACCCAGCAGAGAAAAGGTGGACTGTCAGCCACATAGGAGAGGAAAGGATGCAGGTGGAGACAAGACCACAACAGGAGTGACAGAAACATCCTAAGGAGTTGAGACAGCATGGGCCCACCGAGGAGAAGTGGTGTGTCCGTGGAAATAGGACCAGCAGCCCATAAATGAAAAAGCTGGGCTGCGAAGCAGAGTCGAAAAGTTAGTAGGCAAAGTCTTTCTGAAAGATGGGAGACAGCAAGAAATGAAGAGACAAAAGGGTGATGCTCCGAGCCCCCCGGCCATGTGGGAGTGCCTTGCCGTGTGCAAACAGGTGGCCAAAACGTGAGCAAAACATAAATAACTTCACCCTGCGGTGGCAGGCAGGTCATGGGCCTGGGTCAGAGGTGGCACAGGGTGAGCAGCGGGAGCCGTGCAGACAGACAGACCCAAGGGCTGCAGAGCAGCGTGGCAACAGGGATGGTGCCTGGCATTTCTTCTCCAGAGTGGCCCTGCAAAATAGTCATGGCATTCTAGACAGAGCAATTTAACATCATAATTGTAATTTATATTCTATCTGGCGCTTTATGCTTTACAGCCCATTTCATTTTATTTTTATGGTTGCTTTGGGAAATCTGAAGGGTGGTGTCATCGGCCTCATCTACTGATGAGGGAACAATGTCCTGAAGTGATTAAGAGACTCACCAAGGGCACAGAGCAGCCGGGGTGCTACCGGGTAGCCTATGTAACTGGCCACCAGGGCATCCCACACCTGCTCAGAAGGCACCAGTTTGCTGCTTTTATAACATTCTCACATTTTTCATATATTGAAATAAATAGATTCACAGGGCCTCATTACTATAATATCTTGCATAATTAATAAATATGTACAATATTTGTGAGTGACAAACTAAATGCTTCCATCTATTGTGTGAGAGATCACTATAGAACTATAATCATGAAGAAGGATATGAAATACATCTTGTGGAATGAAAAAATAGCAGTTAAATTGGCAGTTTAGCTCATTGTGCCCTACTCTATCTCTTTAGATAAAGTCAGTGCACGATTGTGGAAATTATTTTAATTTTAACCCTTCCTTAAGTGGTTTCTTCTACATAGGCTTCTGAGAACCGTGCTGACTTAGAATTACAAAGATTCCTAGTCTGTTCTTAGGTGAGCTGAGGGATTTAGTTCTCAGTCTGACTGAGCAGCTGGATTTTCATAGGAAAATAAGAGTAGTATTTGGAGCTGTGGGCTCTGTCTTAGAATCAAGTCAGTGAGCTGTCGTGGGCTCAGTTTGAAGAAAGCTGCACCTTTAGCAGGAGGGGAGGAGGCCAAGTGCAGCTTGAAGGGTCCTGTGGAATCCAGGCTGCTGTCAGCAAGATGGTGCAGGTCCACACCTAATGCCCGAAATGACACCGGGCCCTACAGAGCTCCACAGGGACGGGGTGGTGGGCACCAACTGTGCAAGGTCGACTCGCGCTGCAAGGCCAAATGCCGTAATTTCCAAAGCACAGAAAATAAGAAGCAAGAGGGCTTAGAGGGGGTGGGTGTTAGGGGGCCTGAGAAGTGCCCGCAGAGGATGGCTGGCTTGGATGCATTGCCTAAATGTGGGGAAAAGCAGAAAGAAATTCCCCAGGCAGAGGTGGGAAGCCATGTGCTGGATGTGTTCAGGAAACGCTGGGGAGGTGCAACTTGCTGCCCAGCACTAGGATCAGGGCTAGAAAGCTACAAAGCGCATTTGGAGGACGTTTTGGGAAGCCTAGGGAGGTGGCATAGTCCTCAACACAAGCACCGAATCAGGACAGCTGAGTGTTTATCTAGCTTTGCCATCGCAGCCTCTTACTGACCTTAGAAAGTCACCTGGCTGGGCCTACTGAAGGGCAAGAGTGGGGACACTCCAGCCCCTGTAGAATTTCTGTTTCAATGACTGATTATAACATCCCTATTATCCTCACCATAATTGTGTGCACCAACCAGATTGGTCAAAGGAATAATAATGAAAAGCTATTATTAATATAAAGAATGGCAAAAGTAATAAAACATAATGATTAAAGAGCCTGCCAAGGAAGGCTCAGGGGTCACAGCACAGAGAATTATCAAATATTGTGGCCAGACGGCTACTGAGAGACGACCCATCCTACCACCCTTGCATTACTGATGAAATTGGGATCAAACAGGCCAAGTCCCTGGCTTTGGGTTCCCCAGCTAAGAGTGACATGACCTACATTTCCTGCATCAATTCCCTAAAAATCATGTTGCAAAAAGCAGGTATCTTGTTTGGAGTTGCACAGGGTGTACTGTGTTTTAGGGCAGCTGATATGAGCCCCAAGATGAGAGGAGGCCATGAGCAGCTGAAAGGGTGGACACAGGGAGAAGTCTCAGATTATTGGCTTTGCAGACAGAGAAGCGTCACACTTCCATTCACCCAGGCTTTGGCCTACTTCACACAAAATACTTCCAAGTGAAAGCCCCTAATCTAAGCATCTAAGTCCAGAGTCTTCCCGTTCAGAATCAGGGCACATTTCATGCTCCAGCTTCATGTCCTGGAAGGGTGGCTTCTGCACCCAGAGTCCTCGCGTCTTTTGAGCACTTGACTCCTGGGAATCCCAAACACTGAAAATCTTTTCCAATGCATGTCTAAGAATACAGATCGGTGTCACCCTGGACCCATTAGCTGCTCAACCTAGCCAAACTCTGGGTACCTAATCTCAGCAAATGTACACTAAGAGAACTTTAAAACTGATCAACACTCTCCCAAGCTTCACCTGCTTGGGCTGCACTGTCCCAAGCTGAGGGGCCCAAAGGCCTAGAAGAATACCTATGAAGATCCCAAATCCTGAAAAGCACATACCATATGCCCAAAACACTCCTTTCCACATTCCCTCAATCTCTCTGTATTTGGTGGCCCAGCTTTGCCTTGGGTACCTTGGGAAGTGTCCCTCTGCTTACTGGTTTATCCATGCCATCCTGAGTGTATTTGTTTAAGCTAAAAAGGAAAAGAAAGGACTCACAGGAAATGCATGCATGGGCCGAAGCGCAGAAGATGCTGCAGCTATTTGAGCTGCTTGCAAGCATCGCAGGGAGGAAAGATCACAGAGCAGTTGGCCTAGGACAAGTGTGCCCTATTCCAGTCCTCTACCCACACGCATATTTTTGATCCCAGCTTCTTTCTTTTTTATTGCTGCTGTCTTTTTCTCCTTATATAGTCAGCTAGCTCTTCCTGAGTATGTGTTCTACATCCATGTTAAACCAACCAAGGATTTACAGTATTTTTTTTTTAAATTACAACTGCCCTGAACATGTACAGACTAGTTCGTGTTATTTACTAAACAATAAAGTATAGTAATCAGTTACTTATTGTTTCCATTGTACTTAGTATTATAAATATTCTAGAGCTGGTTTAGAGGGAGGATGAACACATATATGCGCAAATCCCCACCATACATGCAAGGCTTGAGCATCCTCAATTTTGTTATCCATAATGGTCCTGTAGCCAGATAGCCTCAGTTACTGAGGGGTAATTTTATTTAAAGCCCAGGCTTATCTCAAAAGAGTCTGAAGACCTGGCATTGATAGTCTTGTCCAGGAAAGCTGTCCCAGGACATTCTTCAACTCATGCATCAGGCATGAAGCTTACACCCTGTGGACCCCTTTTACATCTCATACCCTACCCTCCCTCTTCTATGCAGACACTGACCAGCTCTCACCTAAATCCACACACACACCATTAATCACCTTTAAATGAGTGGTTTCTAAGATAGCCTGACCTACAGCAGGATCCAAAATGAGAAATATCTATTGTGTGTATTCAGTTCTGTGTGCCTTGGGGGACAGAGTATGAACAATAAAGGAATAAATGCAGGGTGTAGGAAAACACAAACCTGCATTTATTCCTTTATTGTTCATAGAGTAGAGTCAGGGGGAGGAAAATAATTAAAAATGGTCCAGTGAAAGAAAGACAAAAGCAGCTAGAGGAAGAAGAAATCTTGGTTTGGGACAGAAAGCAAAACTCCTGTGGGGGCTGAGGAGGGTGTGGCTGCTGAGAGGGTCTGACCGCCCGGTGCCAGGTTTTGCAGCCCTGTGGTGATTCAAGCCATGTTGCCTGGGACCACTGCCTGCTGGCCCCCTGAGATCACTGCCCACTGGATCATCTCTCCATCTCAGGGCTGTGTATAAGTCACTACTGGTCTCAGGCATGACCTCAGGCTGAAGGTCGGGGGAAGCTTTTGTACTCTGAAGGCTGAGGTTACAGGGACACAGCTGTCAGGAAAAGACACTTGGGCCACATAAAGGCACTGAAGTCAGAGGAGATTCTGCTTGGAAATTTGCTCTAAGTAGCTGTAGTCCTTCCCACATTGGCAAAAGCAGGGATCCATATTTCAACTACAAATTTTGAGATCGTTCCAGGAGATTTGTTCTGAAATTCCTCTTCATGATTAACACCCCCACCCTCAACACCCCCCCACATACCATATATATATAGCACACCCTCAGCACATGCCACACATGACCCCATCCCATCCCATGCCACACATACTGTCCACATATGACACATACCTGACACATACCACGTACATGCACATCACATACCACACATGTATACCACATATACCACCCACATCATATATACATGTATATGCCACATGCACTACACCCACTTCCACACATACATACTGCACACCACACTCACATATCCTTGGGTCACAGGCAAAATCACAGAAGAGAAGCAGCACTGGTACAAGGCGAGGGGAAAATGAGAACAGTAATGAAAGTGAGAGTCTTGCAGGCTTTAGGCATTCACGTCCCAAGACTTTTGACAGGACAGCTGAAGACAAAGTGTCCCCCAGACCTGGGGGTATATGTTTAATAGAACAAGATGGAAAGTACTTAACCACAGTTGTCGTATTGCACATTGTGTGTTCAATGTAGTTGCTCAGATTACAAATATTAACATATAGAATTGGTCAAAGTAAAAGTTCTAAACATTAACTGCTACTGTCAAATAACTGATAAAATTAGTAGTACAGTCTTCTCAGCTATCCTGTATATATGCTTGCATGAACTTCCCCTTTCCTTTTATTCCTATCTTCCTTCCCTTATCTTCATTGCTTATTCCTTCTGTTAAGTTTCTTTCTTACTATACCTATTGTACCTTTCAGATCTTATTTATTCTTTCAGGTTCTTATACAAGGGACACAATTCAATGTTTACACTCATGGGTCTGATTTATATCACTTAGAAGTATAACCTCTAATTGCATATATTTATCAACAAAGGCCTCAAGTGTAACACATTTTTAAAAAAAATTAATATTCACCATAGTTTTGATTACTCTTTCCATATAAAATCTCTGTTTATCAAGCATTTAATACATGTAACCTATAAGTTCAAAATAAGAAAAAATAAATTAAACCAAGTGAGTTAATTTAGAGAGTTTTTAAAAGAAAATACTAGGCGAATATAAAATAAGTTGGATGAATACCATCAAGGTAGGCAGGAAAGGGCCCCAAACAAGGGGCTACCAGGAAATGACCGGTGAGGGCAAAGGCCGCAGTGGCCTACCAAGGCACCTGCCCTTCACAAGATGAATCTGCCCCAGCCATGTCTCCTGCAAACTGGGTGCATCGTCCTGGGCTACAGCCAACAGGGCTGATTTCCCACTGGACGGTTCTTCAAATGCTAGAAGTCAGGAAAGGGCCATGAAAGCCCTCTCCCCTCCATACTCAGCCTTCTGGGTCCCCAGTAGTCTGCATGTGCCAGAGGCCCAAACACACCCACGGCCTCCTGCCTCTGCTTCTGGACGTCTCATACTGGTACTTGCCTAGAACTCCCTCTGCCTCACTTTCAGGTTGCACAGCTCCTGCCATCAGAACTTGTGGGCTACAGCAAAGTTCAAGGAGCTTACGGTCAAGATCAGTCACACTCACGGCACTGCCAACAGAAGCACATGCTTGTGGAAAGTATTAGAAAAGAATTTTAAGGAGGAGGGCTGGGTTCTAAATTACACAGGAGGCCCAGGGTCTGGACAGTTTTCATCGGGAGTCGCATCCTGGAGGTAGCAGGCCATAAACAGTCCTTTAAAGCAGAAGCGGAATGTGTTAGGGTGGGCCTCGGGAAGGAGTGAGGCCAAGGCAGGCGTGTGAGGAAACACATTCAGCCAACAGCGCGGGCACTGAGCCTGGAGCTGGGGGAGGAGACAGGTAGGCAACCTGTGCCCAGCAGCCCAAAGGCATGCCCACAGCAGCAGTTCAACTTGAACAATGATCACTTGCTGGGTTTTTGCAATCCCAGAAATACAAATGCCACCCAGAGCAATCAGTTCATCAGTTAAAGAGTTTAGATGTTTTATTGTAAACTCCCCTAGTGACTTCATTGCAGCTGGAGCTCAGACTATGCAATTCTAGAGTCAATGAAGCCAGATATATAATGAAATCTGGGGGGAACCAAGTAGATCTGATCCCTGCCCTCACATGGCCTCAGAGCGTGGGAGAGGAGATAAACATTAAACACAAAATAAGCACGCAATTACACACTGTGGTTTGGGCTACAAAGGAAAGAATGAGGTGGAGGTTATGGGTGTCACACGGAATGGCTCATCTCTCCAATTTCTGGGAGAAAATCCGTGGTTATATATACACCATAACATTCAGTTACATGAAATCAGCTACATAAGCTGTGACCAAGGGTTCCATTTGTTGAGTACCAATATAAACACTGTGAAATACAATCATGATACAAAATTAAAATAAACTGTTGTGTATTATCTCTGTTTGTCTTCTGTGAATTTTAAAATATGGTGCTAGAAGGTCTCTCCCTCAAAAGAAGAAAGGGTGTTTTGATCCTACACACAGGAGATGCATGAGGAGCTGGGCAGAAACTAGGAAGAGGATCTGGGGTTGTTCAACCAGAGTCCTTGCACAAAAGGAAGGGAGATGGCTGAGCAGCATGAGGAAGAGAAGCCAGGAGGGAAGAGGGGGCGGACAATCCAGATGCTGCCCCAGCTTTCTCACACTGACTGTCAAGTTCTTCAAGAGCTTTCCAGCAGCTGGAAGAATAGGCAATCATAATTGCAGTCCTTGTTTAAACTGTATAATGTCAGTGATTTAGTGAAGGTGCTTTGGGAGAAGAAGAAATCAGAGAGATAGAATGCAGATTCAGAATGAGGCTCTTTGGCTAGTGAAACTACCATGAAATCCATTTATCTAAAAAATAGAGTTTAACGCTATCACCTGTTCAAGGTGTGTGACATGCATAAACTACTGGTTTCTGTCCCATCAAGTGCACATAGTGCTCCCAGCTTCATGCTTGGTATTTGGTGACACTGTGTTACATACACCTCGGATGGATGCTCAGCTCTGGGCCAGGAATCTCATCAGGATAGGGTGATGCTGCCACTCAAGCCTCTTTTGTGGACCAGGCCCCAAGCATCCAGCTTGACAAATGTTCTTTGTCTGGCTTCCTGAGAGATATTGCTCTCTTCATTTTTTTCAGAAGAAGAGAAAGAGAAACAGAATGAAAACAGAGAGATGGAGAGAGAGGAGATAGCAAGAGAAGACTGGGAGGAGGGGTGGGTTGCAAGGGGGAAAGGGGAGACTGAGGGTAGAGGAAGGAAGGGGATACCTGACCAAGAGCTGGAAGAATCTTCTGCTTTTCCCCGTCTCTGTGTGACTTTAGCACAATGGCCTACTACCACCACCCCTCTTTGTTCTTCTTTTCTCAGCCTCTCCCAGGTCTCCTGGTTGGTGTGAAGCTTGTGCTCCGGACACCTCTGGTTCCCTCAGACAATAGCTTAATTGCTGCGTAAGAACTGAGGCCACTGACCTTTAACACATGTTGGTTACATGAAGTCTGAAAATAGAGACTTCCTTTTCCCGACAGGGAATTCTCATGACCAATATTCCAGAAAGGATGCATGGACAGGTGGCCATCAGTTGCAGCTGAAGGGACAGGCCCAGCTCTGCAAATCATCTTCCAATAAGGCCTATCTGAGTTTGCAGGGAATTATTTAAGGGTCTTTTCCACTCTCCTCAGAGGGGTGAGTCATGGCAAAGACTAGCCCTGCAGGGAGGAGTATTTTATCACTGACACTAGAATTGATCATTGTTTTTAAATTCTTTACAGACACTCTTCCTCCATCGTACATCTCTAGGGAGGACATGTTGCCACCCCGCACTTTGATGAGCCCCTCTGCTCAGAGAAATCTCCCCAACAAAGGGCCAAGTCATATTTCTATTCCATTTCCAGGACATTTTTCTGTACATCAACATCATGCAAAATCAGACAGTCAGTAATTCTGGTGACTCAAATCTCTATCCAAAAGTTTCTCCCTAGAGAGGCTCTCCCAGTGACCTTCATAAGGTGACCCTCATTCATTCTACTTCCAGGGCCTGGCAGCATGCCACCTGCTAGTAGCACTTATTCTTATTCTGATCTGAGGGCCACCTACTTCTGTAATGCTGTCTATGGTGCTGATGAAGTCTTCCCTCCAGGTCCTCTCAGGCTTTCCTGTAGTCCTTAGAGCTGTCTGGCTCCCAGTAGACTTTTGATCAATGGAAGAGAGAAGGGTGGGGGCACTACTCAGAGGCACAGCCCTGCCTGGCATGCATGAGGCCATGCATATATCTCTAGAAGCACCACCAAAAACCCAAAAAGTAGATGAAAGAATGAGACAGGGGTCATCCCCAGATCTCAGAATCCCTCTCAGTCCTGTTCCCCAACTCCACAGCCCCTGCCTACCTTATGCATATGGCCAAGGGATTTTTTTCATTGACTCTGTTCTCTGTTATCTTGGAAAACACTAGGCTCAAACAGCTGTCACTCCAGGATATAATTTCTTCTTTGTTTCTTTTTTTTTTTGTATTTGTATTTTTTTATTTTATTTTATACAAGTACAAATATCAATGAGACAGTTTTAAAACACTTTAACAGGACGGATTTGATAAATTAATGCATTGAAAACTGTTTTCATAATGTTTTGGTATCGTACAAGGTGCATACATGATATTATACTTACAGACATTATTATAGCAGATGTCTTTTATCAGTAAATTAAGAGAGTGTAGCTATTTACATATCTTATTTTTTATACCTGAATTATATCAAAGATTCAATAATTAATATTTTCTACCTTGTTATTTTCCTAGTGGTTGTCCATAGTACTAGAAGCCAAAATAATATCCTGTCCAACCACCATCAGCGCAAATCTTGCCTCTCACAGAATTATGTGGAAGCACGGCGTTATCTATCCCAACTGTACTGTCCATACACGCACATCATGATTCCTCCTTTCTATACCCCTTCCTTTGTCTACACCTGTCAAAGATGGGCACTCCATTGTCATTAAACCAATTGAGGTGCCTGAACTTGACAATACAATCCAGCACAGTCCAGCATTCCACAATTCTTTGCTATTTTTTGAGTTGTCTTTTTCTTAATTTATTCAATTGTAAACACATGGATGGTGGTACAGATTATTTTGAGGATTAGACAAAATAATTATTATGACCAGACCTGGCACACATTGAGCATTCTATTAATATTAATTGTCTCACATTCTCTGTCCCTCTTTTTGCCTTCTCTCCCTCACCTGAAACCTCTTTCCCCCACTTTCCCTCTACCTTTCCTACCCATTCAGAAGCCTTCTGCCAGAGTCAGCAGCAGGATATGTCCGCTTGTGTGAGCCTGAGAAAGGCAGGCACAGAGGAAGGAAGTTGTCTTTTCCTAAGGAAGAAAAGTTAGGCAGAGTGATCCAAAAAGTGTTGACAACTGACAACTAAGAGTCCAGAGAGGGAGGCTAGGGCTGAAGACAGAGGCTGTTGGGTTTGGAGTACAGACTGGCAGCCTCCGGGGTCCTGTCTTGCTTATTTTGGAGACATCTATTTTTGTTAGTCCAGCTGTGCAGGTAAATTTGGAAATACTTCCTGAATTAGGTGTGCGTTGGAAGAAAGAGCCCTGAGTTGGGAAGGAAATGACTCCCTCCCCTTGCCTGAGTTCTGCCAGGAGCTGGCCATGGGGCCTAGGAAAAATCTACTCAAATTCTGGGGCCTCAGCTAGCCCTCAGACAAGTAAAGGGAGGCAGAAGTCTTCCAGCTCTTGCACACTGGCTCAACAATATCAATTTCATGCCTTCATGTTCAAAATAAGGAGGGAGAGCAGACAATACTGGAAAATTAGAGAAGAGGCATCATCTGTAATCTGCTGTCATTGTCTTAGTTTCAATAATCTTAGTTATCCTTTGCACAGATTGCGTTAGGCTCAGGTTTGTGCTTTGGCAGCCCAAGCTTGGTAGACTCACACTCACTGGCATGGCCCCATGAATTTTCCTCCTCCAACTTCACTGGGGCATGACCTTCTCTCTAGAGGATATCCTTCTTAGGGTGAGGGAAGTGAGATGTCCCAAAGGCACTGATGGGTGGACTGGCCTCTTTTCTGCTATATCCATCTAACACCATGGCAACCTTTGCTGGGCCAAAACCGCTTGCTAATTAATCCATTTCACAGGTTGAATGGAGCATTGGCACCACAGCCAGCTTGGGGCAGCTCCCAAAGCCACAAGCCTTGCCCAGTGTCCAGAAGGTCCTGCCTGGAGACTGTCAGTGCCAGATTCCTCTATGCCAACATCTCACCCCTCTCATTGAAACCCAGAAATGTGGCATATGCCAGCATCCATGCCACCCCCAGCAGTGCCATTCTTTTCCTCACATGCTTACATTTTCAGGGAGCCACGGTCACAGTCATGGTGCACCTGGTCAACTTTTGTTCTCTCCTTGTCCAGGAAGAATGATGAATTGATTCTGGAAAACCTATTAGGGAAGTGCTCAGTTGCCTGCGTTTCCACCAGGCCTGTCCAGGTGATTTTTGAGTCAAGTCACCGTGAGGTTGAATGCCATTTGGCTGCAAAGCCATCTCTGTGGGGCATCATGTTTATTTGGACTGCTGACCCTGGCCTCAGAGGGAAAAAGTGAAGGATTTTGGTACTCAGTGCCTGATTACCGGGGAATTTGAGGGACCTGTTTAATGGACAGTCTGCTTAATGTACATCCTGCTCTGATGGACCAGCCTACCCTGCTCTGTACTCTAGGAAAGCCCCTCCTGTACTTACGCCAACCCAGCCTTCAAGGACAGGACTCCTAATCCCCCTGTGAGGCTCCCAGAGAGCTGAAAAAGCAAAGGAAAAGGTTAGAAAGTCCCCATTGTGCCTACCATGCCATGCATGTTTGCCTAAGGACAGACCTGTTATTTTTAACTTCGTGGTGGTTGGGGATCAGGCCTGCAGGCAGACAAGGTTCCTGCTCAATTCATCTTCCTAAATAAGGTCCAGACCATGGCATTCATCTGGCCCAGTCTTCCATAGCAAAGCAATTGCCTTTCCTTCCATCTTCCTCTCTCCTAACACCCACAGCTGTGTTTATCAATGGTCTACTTACTCTCAAAGACCCAACCCAAATTTCGCTGCCTCTGGGAACCAGCTAAAGCCCTATGATTCATGTACCATCTCCATTACTTTCTATTTCTTTGCAGCATTCTTCCAATGAATGAATATGTTACCATAGTTACCATTTAATCCCTGTGCTATTAATCTCTTGATTGGATACAAAGAATACCCTGCTCTTTTTCATGACATTATGCTCTGTATATCTTTGCATTGCCTATACTGCCTAGAACAGGACAAGCCACAACCTTACCTACTGTTAAGGGTCGCCTTGTTATACTAAGAAAGACATACAGGCTTGCTTGATCACTATATTTACTCAGATAAAATAATGAATTGACTCTCTGCTTTAAGTCCAGTATACTCATCTCTGACAGGAGCCAAAAATCACTAGTGGGTGAGTGGCTGAGCTAGGATGAATCCAAGCTAACTGTGGTCAATCAGCCAATCAGCTGCTCCCATAACCCTTTTGGTGATTCAATGCCAGGTGCATGGACCAATATTGTCTCTCCAAAAGGATACTTGCCCACCAGGAAAGTCAGTGTTCTGTCTCAATTAACTCACTGATTGGGAGCAGCAGTTTCATATGGTGACCTTTTTCTTGGTTGATACTCCTTTACCAAAGCAAGTAAATACAATCTTTTTTAAAAAAGGAAGAGCATTAAGAATTATAATGGTTTCTTAATGTCATTTATTGACCTCTACCTAGCTCTCATCATAATATGCTTGTGGTATAAAAACATGACTATCCAAAGAAAATGAAAGAGAGATCTGAAAATTTATCATAATATGATTAGAACTACCTCATATGTAGCTTCCTCGGGTGCTTGGTATTTCATTTTCTTAGCCTGGGCTAGAAGTAAATGGTCTCTTCCAACTCTAAAATACTTCATTCTATGCTCAAAGGGACTTATTAAGCTCTGCTACTAACATCAGAATTTGGATGGCATCTCAGGATCCCCGTACCTTCAGAGATAAAATATAAAGTTGGACTATGCATTATTTAACATCATCCCCAGTCCTATGGTATTTTTCATTTAAGGTTTCCACGTATGCTTATTATTCTCCCTTTACTGATCATTAACAAAGTCTGGAAAAAGAAGGACTCAGTAAGAATCCCCTTAAAGTTAAGCCTGTATCACAAGTAAGGAAACAAAAACAGGGAAAGTGTCACTAAGTCAGTTCCACAAGCACTAGCAAAGATGGGGTGGGGAGAAGGTAGAAAGAATTATGAGATAGGCAAAATTGCTTAGAATCCTACCAACACAATTTCAAGGCTCTGCTAATAGAGATTCACCATCTTCCACACTGAAATAGACTGATCCCTGGGGAAAGATGACAGGGTGGAAAGCAGAGGGTGCTTGAGAGAGTTAAGAAAATCCCACCCCCAACTTGATCTCAGCACCACACAACTTCAGGCACCTGCAGGTATGCACGAGCAGTGCACACACACACACACACACACACACACACACACACACACACACATGCATGAGGAGAAAAGCCCCAGGCTGATCATTGCCAAGAGTCTTCCCAAATCTGCTTGTGCTCCTTGGGGAGCAGATATAATATAAAGAGTACAGTCTCGTAGAACTGAATATCTGACTTGGACCAGAACTACAGATCAGGCTCTGCTACCTTAATATTCTGAGAAGATTGCTTCCCCACTTGGAGCCTCAGAGTTCCATCAGAATAAAGAAAAGACACACTTGAGCTTGAAGATTCTCCCACACCATGTGCTGGACTTTTCCAGAGGCAATATTTTCCATTCAGCCCAGAACTGGGGTGCTGAAGTGGAAACAGGGTGGAGTGGAAACAGAGACAATGCTGGGTGTCACCTCCCCCCACCGCTGTCCCTTTGCTTAGTCAGATGAACCATCAGACTTACTTCCCAGAAGCTCTTCCCTTATTCTGGCACTTATATTAGAAAAATCAGGAATAGTCTGGAACCTTCTCTGAGTAGTGCTGTTTATACAGCACTGTGTCATGATCGCCTTTTCTCAGAAAGTTCTAGGAGGCAGGAATTCAATAGCCAAGGGGCCTCCAAAGGAAATGACTATAGGTCACGCAGAGCACTTCAGGGCCAGATGGATGTCCTGGGAAAGCTAACAAAAGGAAGCTTATGCACTATAGTATGCAGTCGCTGCAGTAAAATGAGTTCTCTTTTTAGGCTTGGGTTCTCCAAAAGAGAACTTGGCCTTGCAAAACTCAGTCTCTTTTCATGAAGAGCCTAAGAAACATAAGGAACAGAGTTAGAAGTGATAAAGATGATTGAGGAATAAATTAACTCTTTAATATGAGAGTGTAAATCCTGCCTTAGAAGCCAGAGCACAGTGTGGTTCCAACCTGGGGAGCTTTATGCCAACTACAATGGAAGAGATAAGAAAAAGAAAGATATAACCCACATCAACAGCACAACAAGGAGGTGTTCTCCTCGATCACATTATACAATTTAGACAGTAGACTCGAGTGACCAAGGGAACATTTTCTCCCCAAAGAAGAGGAGACTCCTGCTTTTATAAATTGAGCGTTGTGCTGCTCTTACTGGGCTCAGAGAGTGGAACAAGATGACTCTTTATACAACAGTTTCCTAAAAGACAGAATTGTTAATGGGAAGTGTTTTGTTCTGTCCTGTGACCTGTCAAGCCTTCCTTCAGCAAAAGCAGAATAGGAGAAAGGCCCACTCTATGTTGAGATAATTGGGAGATATTTTAAGCTACAGTCTAAGGAGTGATAATGACTGTTTCCATTCAGTGAATATCAGTCCAAGAGAAAAGAAGGGTGGTGATCATCTTACACAGGTAAAAAAGAACCTTGTTGAACTGCCATCACCAAAGCTTCTGAGTGGAAACAGTGGACTCGCCTTTCCAAGTGTCAGGTTTTCTTGTTGAGGCCCTGGCTCCAACCTTTTTCCAGAGGCCCTCCCTCCCAGGATCTTACTCTGAATGACAGCAAAAATGAGGGCATTTGCGTGAAATAGGCATGTACATGCATTTTCATTAGAGTGAGTCTAAACACAAAGAATGCCTGGATTTAGGCTTGAAGTTTCCCTTCATTCTGGATAACAGAACTCCGTGCAACTCACTTATACCCTAAAGAGGTGGGGAAGGGGAAAGAGAAAGGTCTTGTAGGTTACTGAGAAGTAAATGACGCTCTGCGGCAGCTTTTTATCAGGCAGCTCTCCTGGAGAAAGATGATGTTTCTGGCACCACCCCAGGCTGCCGATAACCCTCTTCTTCAGGAGAGGCCATAGCTGTGACAATACCGTGCTGCCCCCACTGTGTAGAGATCAGTTTGGCCCATATCAGTCTAAGGAAAGAGTGAAGCCTGAAGGTTTTATAGCTGCAATTGGAGTGGAAACCCTGTCAATGCCTTTTACTTTTTCATGTGAAATCTTTGAAGAAGCGTTGGGAAAGCTACCTGATTTCTTGGAGGTCTCAGAGAATCTATGTGACACATACAGACCTTGAGCTTAGGTCTCTTGATTCTCAGTTCAGACCACAACGTCCAACCACAGGTACTTAAAGAGATATTACCCTTTTTCTCTTTGCTTTTTCTCCTGAGGAATCCATACCTCACCCTCATTTTTTTCTAAATTCTGTGTTTTATGCTTTCTGTCACCACCCTCAAGTATAACTGACCAGTATAAAAAGAATCATAGGGCAGGCCAGCCATGTGCTGCAGAAGAATTCAGAGCCTAACCTGGGAGAACAGGTGGACTGGCCAGTGTCTCTGTGTTAGGAATTGATGACAGGAGTCACAGAGAAAAGGTGGTATTGAGCTGCAGGCCTAACTCAAGTAGTCTTCTAAGACATGGGCTAGGGAGTCTCACAGGGTATGAGTTAGCTAAGAAGTCTAGGAGAAAACATGAAATGAAGCAATTGACGGAACAGATCAGAATGGCTTTCTTCCCTATTCCACTTGAGATTTGCATCTATTTCTGATGCTAGAATTGTATCTGGGGGTTTCTTCTTTGTCAAGTCTTTGCCTTCTCATGTAGGTCGTGAGGAGGTCTTCCATCTGATGGATTCCTACTTGTTTTCCTAGTATGCATGGTTCTTAGGGTGCTGGCACTTTTAACTGCTATAACTTAAGAAATGGTATTCTCATGAAACATGACATGGAAATAACAAAAACATAGCACATGTCCTCTGCAGTGAAGCCAAGCATATTGTTCACTACTTACATCCCTTTCTAAAATTCTCTGTTTGCTTCCATCTCTTTCTATAGTCACTGCTCTGCAAAGAGTAGCATGAGAACTCTGACTGAATTAGTACATGTGCAGCTTCATATTCTGCATCAAGTTCTATACTTCCTACATTTCACATCCTGTCCTGGTGCTATGGCAAAAGTTACACAGTCCTAGAGCACTTGCCCACTGGAAGTATGAGAAAGTTAATGCATGTTGGGACAACTTTGCTTAAAGAGGAATGAAAAGTATAGATTAATTCTTTCCCATATTATCCCCTAGATACTACTATTAAGGCATCATGTAGAAGATGGTTTAATGTCCCAATAGCATGAAGCTCTAGCTGTCTGCAGTCACAGCCAACTCTTCAATACATCCTTATGTTGTATTGCAGCCTAAATTGTGAATGTTCCCCCAAAATCACATGTGTTAGAAGTTTGATCCTCATCTCTGCTGAGGATACTTTTGAAAAAAGGTGGAGGCTGTAGGGAGGTGGGGTCTAGATAGAGGGATGTCCCTTGAGGGTGTCCTCTGGAAGCACACAGTGTGTCTCTGTGCCTCTGACCTTTCTCTACTTTCTGTCCACCATAAGATGAACAATTTTTCTCCATCACATATCCCTGCCATGACCTTTCTGCCTCCTCATGGACCCCGAAGCCCCTCATGGACCCTGAAACCATGCAGCCATTTAACCAGAGTTGGAAATGTCTGGAACCATGAGCCAACATGGACCCTTCAGTCCAACACAAATTGCTTCCATCTTTCTACATTTCTCATCTTGTATTCCCTAAGACCACATTTCCAAGAAACATGGCCCACTCTGGCTACCCAGCAACCCAGTATGGTTTTGACCATCATGCCCAGTTACACAGTTTTGAGCTCTCGAAGATGATCCCTCAGAGTCCACACGGATCTGATCTTACTGTAAATGTAGCCACTTGCACAGAGGTCCAAATTCAAACGATCTTCTCTGCAATTATGAAATTAGACTCGAATGGAGTCCTGGAGTCCTAATAGACTCTTCAGAATGGACAGTCCTACCGCACTGTAATTATTCTCTCCCTTTAGTCCAATGTGCAACAGAAACTGGTAATATACAAAAAATCAGCTAGAGAAGACTACACACTCTCTCTTTTTCATTTCATGTTTCCCATTGCTCATTTCTTCTGTGCTAGATTTTCATGGAAACCTATGACTGGTGGCTGTACTGGTTTCACAGTGCTGCTGTCACAAATCGCTACAAAGTAGGCTGCTTAAAACAGAAATTTATTCTATTACATTCTAGAGACTAAAAAGTTCAAAATTAAGGTACTGGCAGGCACATGCACCCTCTGAAAGCTCTAGTAAAGACAAATCCTGTTTCTTTCTAGCTTCTGGTGGTTTCTGACAAGTTTTGATGCTGCTTAGTTTGCAGACTCCAGCGTCTGCCTTCATTTCCACGTGGCCTTCTCACCACTGTTTACCTCTAGATCCAAAACATTCTCCTCTTTGAGGCAGCAGTTGTTGGATCAGAGATTAGTCTACCCCAATGTGACCTCATCTTATCTTGATTCTATCTGCAGAAGTCCTATTTCTAAGATTCTAAGCAGGAAAGAATTGGAAAAACACTGCTGAAGACAACATAGTTGGTATGTACACTAAGGAAATCATTGTCTGCTCTTAGAGCCTAGGAGATGAGGGTATAAAAGATCAGAGGTTCAGAGAAATACAAATGGAACAGGGCTCCCTTCAACCATGGTGGTAATCATCATTTAGGCCTAGAAAACTTTTTAGATCATTCATAGGCCAGCTTCATATTTAGCTAAAGTGAGGCAGTCTTAATAACTATTTCTTTTAAAAGAAATACCCCGTGTACATTTAGGACACAGAGCTGCTAAAATACTGACTATCATGTAGACATACAGTGAGAGAGAGAGAGAGAGAAAGTCAATGATCTTAAGGGATAAAATTAACAATAATTTCCTATTTAGAACACTGAAGGTAAAATATTTCCAAATACATGAAAATAAGTAAACAAGGGCAACAGGTATATTTTAAGTGAGAGCCTTGGCTAAAGACTAATGAAGCATCCAAGAAATGTTGCAGAACCTTTTCCAGGGAGGAAGAATCTTGTCTGAGGCTCATCTAGGACATTGTGAGAGAATCTATGGGCCCACCAGAAGAATAGTGCTCCCACTGTGAGGGCTTTGAGAAAGTCCCACTAGCTCAGGATCAGTTTGTCAGTTTGGAACTGAGTAGAACTTAGCCATTCTATGGCTTGTTGCCCAGTGTTTCATGATCTGGAATTTAACTGTTCCGAAGAAGGGGCCAGGGAGATGGCTCAGTGGAATAAGTGCTTCCCTGGCAAGTGCAAGGGCCTGAGTTCAATCCCCAGTTCTGCCAAAAATAAAAAATAAATAAATAATTGTTTTGAAGAAAAGGCAAGAACCACACCCCTTCTGCTTCTTCTTTTCTATTAATCCCCTATCCAAGAATAATACTTAACACTTAGAAAGTACCAAGTAATTGAGTAATTTAATGAATGTTGAGGATGAATTACTTAGTTTGAAGAGGTGTTGTTCACTTTTGAACCAAACATTGAAATGCAGGAGCCATGTTTTCCACTGAGAGAGACAGGACTTAAGTGGTAGAACACTAGGTATATTCTGAATAGACCTTTACTAAGCACTTGCTTTATAGCATACCCTGTAGGCAATGTTGAGATAAAGCAATGTGTATCTTGTGGCCTACACTGCAAGTTGTTGCATATACTGAAAGATGACACATGCTTCCATATAGGAAGATATTTATATATAAAATTGTTCAACATTCTCCAAAACCAGTTTTCATGCAATAGGATTGGAAAGGGTCCCAAAGGCCCACGTGAGAAAGATTTGTCCTCAATGTGGTGACTTCAGGAAGTGGTGGAATCTTTAAAGAAATGGAACCAGTTGGAAGGAAGATAAGTCATCAGGGGAGCGTTTGAAGGGACACCAGGACTCTGGCCCTCTACTGTCTTTTCCTTTACTTCCTGACATACATGAGATGCGTAGTCCTCCTCTCCCACATGCTCCTGCTGTGATGTATTGTGTTCCACAGATTCAAAGCAACAGTCAAGGAATCATGGACTAAAACTTCTGAAACCATGAACCAAAGTAAATATTTGCTCTTTTCTAAGAGTTTTACTATATAGTTCGAGCTGGCCTCGAACTCACTTTGTATTCCAGGCTGCCCTTGAACCCACAGCAAATGCAAGCCTCAGCCTCCTGAGTTCTGGGATTGTAGGCATGTGTCATTGTGCTGGACTAATTTTTACTTTTCATTAGATTTGTATCTCAGGTATTTTGTCACAGTGACACAAATCTTACTAGCACATCCCAGAACAGTTGTGTGACATATGAAAGGGAAGTAAAAGTACTCTGGATTGGAATGACCAGAGAAGGCTTTGTGGAAATATAATGTACTCTGTCAGGAAGTTAGTAATGATTTACAATGTTTTTAATTCTTTTTTAAAATATTTATTTATTTGGTACAGTGTCTCACTATGCAGCTCAGACTCGATGATCCTCCTGGCTCTGCCACCCCAGTGCGGAATTACAGGTGTGTGCCACCACATTCAGTTTCAGTGGCCATGCCCAGGATTTCAGACCTGCACTGCATGCAGTACCAGGGATCAAACCCAGGCCTTATGCTTGCCAGGCATGCATATAGACCATTGAGCTATCTACCCAGCCCTTTACAATATATGACTTTAGAATACATTGAAATTCAAGGCCAGCTAGATAGTTCAGTGGACTAAAGTGGCTGCTTAGGCAGGAGCAGGGACCTGGGCTCAATCCTGGTGGGCTGTTCAGGCCCCACCCCCAGAGTACACTGAGACAGTGATTGAGATGGGCATGGTAGTGTGCCCCTGTAATCCCAACACTTGGGGAGGCTGAGACAGGAGGATCACTATGACTCCAAGCTGCATATGACACTCTGTACTAAATACATTTTTAAAAAATAATATATTGAAATTCATTATCATGTACAAATAGACTTAGAAATGACCTCTTAAACATGGCTAGTCCTTTAAATTTGGGGAACTTTGACCATGCTCTCATTCAAGATTTAAAGGTAATGTCCTCTAAAGATGATGCTTGCCAACAGGTTAATTTAAAACACTGCTATAAACTTGTAATGTGCAGCAAACCCAAAAATCACAGCCAAGCCTAGGAATCATTGGTTGTAGTGTAAACTTAGCCTGTGAAAGATGATAATGAAAAATATTTTGGTATGAATTGCTTCTATCCAGTGTCTTCAGCAGCATTCAGAGAGAGCTGTTGGACCTTGCTAATCTAATTGACTATTTGGCTGTACATTTTGAAACCAGTAACCAAAGGGAATTTCCACAGAGGACCACTCATTCTTCCTTGAGCCCACTGGAGGTCATTGAAGATCTGGAGCTCTTCCTCAGGAGCCACTATTAAATTGGGGCTTAGAAGAGCTGGTTTCCACTTCCTTGACTGCAACCAGAATAAAATCAATGGAACAAAAAAATTATAAACCAAGCATTAATGACCATATATTCTACTTCTTGATAATTTCATGTTTTATGCATCATGTCATTATGGAACACTTATTCTCTGCTCAGTCTTATAGGGCAGAAGGAACCCTAGCTTTCAAGAGAGGGTAACCAATCTTGGTGACCTGCATTTAATATGAATACATGTCCTTCTGTCAGTTAAAAGGGGAAAAACTCTACTTACACTGATTTAAATCAATAAGCAGTTTCATTGAGTCGTATAGTTAAACAACATTCAGACATGGTTATACCCAGGTACAAAATGGCTCTTTTCCCGCTCATCATCAAAATTCCAAAGCCAAATACTCGTTAGGTACAAATTTGGATACTGTGCTTATCTTCAAGCCATTTATCACAGCTTGGAACAGAAGATGGGCTGACTGGTCAGATGCAGACCATGTGACCCCACCTGGATCTCATAAGCCCTCATAATTTTTCCAGAAGAGGATAATTTTTAAAAGAAAATAAGTGTGCTATTGCAGTACAAGTAGGGGGATGTTCGTGGGAGGCAAGAAACAGATGTGCACTGAGTAATGTAGCAGAGCATTTTCATCACGGCAAGTTCCGGAGCTCCTAACAAGGCCGTTTTCCAAGCTGACCTTGGGGATTTCATCATTGCTGTGGCTGCAGCTCCCACTAGATCACTGCCTTGGGCTCTTTCTGCCTCCTGTTTGTTGCCCTTGTTAATGGGAATCCAAATGAGACCTCAGTTCTGCGTTCAAACCGAGAATGACCCATGCCCCAAAGTCCTCTCCCACCTCAGGGATAGCAGCTCAGAGAACGTGCCAAGAGTAGTTCTGACCACCTGAGAGCTCAGAGTCCAACCAGGGGGCCCTCATCAGTCCAGGCCCTTGGACTTTAGGGGCTTTTTCTGGTTTCAGTTTTTAATCTTACTCATCCAATGAATACTGAACAACCTCGCCTAGGTCTTGCATGAGATGCAGAAGTGTCTCACCCTTTATTCCAACTTCTTTCTTTGAGTCTGAGCATTTTTCCTTATCTCATTTGACACAGTTGCATGTTTTTCTAGCCAAAAGGGAAAAGTGGTCCGTTGCTGTTGCTCATGATTTTCCTCAGGCAGTTACTTCCAACCACCTCTTGATATCTTCAACTATTGGGGATGGTTAACAACATGTATAATTAGAAAAGTAAATAATGACACAAAGGCTTGTTACTGAGTTGACTGTTGAAGTAAAAAAAAAAAAAATAATAATAATAATAGTGCACAGAGGGTGAAAATAAGCCCAAACATTGGACAGTGCAGACAGGTAACCAAAAACAGTGCAAGGCAAAGCCAATTCAACCAACAGGACTTCGTGTCTTGTTCACATAGACAGAAAGGCACACAGGCAGGGAAAGTGTCAAGGTCGGTACTGTTGGTGACTGTCAGTTTCATCTCCGCAGCTGCACTTTCCCAACCCACCAAAGCTGACCTGTGAGCTGAGTGAGAGCTGCGCACACTTAGAAAGAGCAAGACCTCCAAGGCTTTCTCTCCATTGTCAAGTCAGCAGGGACAACCTGTACTGAGCTCTAGGAAAAATTCTCAGAACTTGTGTAATAGTACTCCTCAGGCATGCCTAGAAATCTGTGGAAACTTTTTGCTAATTGCTTTAGCATTCTTTAGTTATTTCAATTCATTATAGGAAAAATAAATCAGTTAATTTGGAAGAGGTAAAGCTCAAAGTGTTCATAATTCAACTTTTCAGATAACCAGATCTTCCCTCTCCCTGGGAAAAACAGAGAAAAATGCAGAATGCAAGCAATACTCTTTCCATAGAATAGTGAACAAGCCTGACTTCTGGGGTGAATTTTTTTGGAGGCATTATGTTCTAAGGGTTTGTTTCTGCATGACCCTAATACAGCCAGTTAAATCATGGAAAATTCAGCCAAATCTGATCATCTTATCACAAAAGTCTAGTTCTAAAGATAGGCACAAGACAGTCATCCATTTCTGGAAAATTCCATTTGCTTCAGTGTAGATTTCTTAAGCAACTAGCAGTGCTACACTATGTTACCTTCTTTAAGTAGTGCAAAAAATGTTTATACTCTGGCCCCTACCTTCAGACTGCTCCTACTTTAGTTCAATCAATGAAGCACAACTGTTGGAAGAGGAGAAAGCAATAAATAGTGTATATATGCAGGAACACCTGTGTCCCAAAATTTAATTCAAATCAAATCTCTATGGAATCCTAAAAGGACCTTTGATCTTTTTTCCCCTTTTAACCAGGAAATTCATTAAACGATGTTATTAGAAATGGTGTGGTAGGCTGGGTCTGACTTTAGGCACTGGAATTATACTCATAAAGGAAAAAAATTTCGTGTGTGTGTGTGTGTGTGTGTGTGTGTGTGTGTGTTTTGGAAAGGTATTCCATCATACAGTAGTAGAGAGCAAGGTGGAAAAATATGGGCAGGTTGGGAAAAGACAAAAGAAAAATAACTAGCATACGTAATTAGAATTAGTGGGAGCATAGAATGTTGTACATGAGAACAGGGGTGCGAGCTGTGGGTGGTGTAGAGGAGGTGGGGGAGATGAGCAAAGAGAAGATTTGGGATGATTCCTGGAAAAGCCAAAAGTAGAGTGAAATGTTTAAGTCCTGTGGAGAATGTGGCTTGGCAGAAGCGGAGGAAGGATATTCCCAGGCTGGGAAAGTAGCTTGTAAAGAGGTAGAGAAAGCCATGTGGATCACACACATGTCACTAGTGTCCTCACCTCATCTTCGCCAGTCCGTGGAAACAGAGTTGCTCTGTCCTTTGTGTCCTTTCTTTCACCCTGCCCTTTGTAAGGGGGAAGGGCTACAGAGGCTTGGAAGCCAAGTCCCCAATTTCATGCCGAAGTCCGGATGGGAGAGAGAATTATGAAAACTAATTGCCTCTCAGAACAGCATTTGACCGATTTTCCCATGAGGTATCAGAGGGTATTGAGTGCAATTGGTCATGGGGTCACCAGGGTTTAATGTCCAGCCTGGCTCAGGGTCCCTACATTACTCTCCCCCTGGCACGTAAGACTGCCTGATCTCAACCAGTAGTCTCAGCCTCTGCCAAACCCGGAGACCAACTCTGGTTTCTGGCAGTGGTGAGCTTTTGGTCTGCTCTTGCTCTCTTGCTACTGGGCCAGCCTGCAGAGGACCTTTTGCTTCCCAGTTACAAAGCCTGTCTTTAGGCCCAGTTTCCCTCCCAGTTATATCTTAGTCCTTGGTGATTATAATCCAGACTTCCTTGCTAATCTCTGCAGGTAGCCTTCCCTGAAGCCTCAGCTCACTGGGGCAGGCGCCGTGGCCCTGACCTCTAACCCCTGGCCCTACCAGGTCAGCCTCGAGGTTGGCTTTCTGTCGGTCTGAAGCTACTGATCATCTTCTCCATGGAACTCCAGCGACCAGTCGTCCTTCTTGCCGGAAATGATTCTACATGTGAGCCGTTTTGCCCATCTCCACCAGTGGTTCTTTGTCCTTTGTTTCATAAATTTACATCTCTGGATATTGATTTCTGGCCTTCCTCTCTATTCAGATCTAGCAGATTTATCTAAGGGAGAATTTGCTAAGGTTCAAAACTTCACTCAACTTTACTTGCTCTACTACAGATATCTAAGTTACAGCAGATATCTCACTGGAACCACGTTTGTTTTTTCACTTTCCAGGGGCTCAGTACTGTAGGACTAGACTCCTCTGACCTAGATACCAGGCAGAAAATGTTCATACTTGATTAGCTTGAAATCTACTAGTCCTGCTCAAGAGCATGATACTTCTCCTGTATTCCCAATGTAAGTTTGGAGTGTATTTTTCAGATGAGCTTGGAACCCCAGGTTGTACCTCCTTTGCAACCTCATGGAAGATCTTAGGAAGTGTGTCCAACCAAAATGTACCTGGATTCTGACATGCACAAGTGCCAGATGGTAAATGCATGTTGTTTAAAAACTAGCTTTTGAATAATTTGTCATACAGCAGTAATAGCTAATACATGTCTCATAGAATTGGAAACAATCCAAAGGCAGAAAAAATTGGCTACAAATAACTTAAACAGTTTTACCCACCCTAAGTCTTTCAGCTTCCTACTTACGTGGACTTGGAGGAAAGCTGCATTTATTCATTACCATCAGCAAGTACCTACTGTGGGCCTTCTCTGTGCCCAGCACTGTGACAGCTGCTGTGGAGAATCCAAGAGCAGTGGCAGACCTGGAGAATTCAAGGAACAAACATAAGTAGAAGAAATAAAAAAAGGAATTTTAGCATCATCATTATTTCCTAGTGTTTTTGTTTCCAGAGCCCATCAAAGTTTTTTTTCTTACATTTTCTGACAAATAATATTTTAAAAAGGCAGAAAGTAAAGTCTATTTATGGTAGACCAAACAGAGGCAACCTGAATTCTACTAAGGCAGAGGACAAAAATTAGCAACAAGGATTCTATCCATGAGCATGTTTTATTTATTCAACCATATTAATTTTGATGAGTTACATACATGGAAAATCAGGATATTTCATATACATATCAACTTCCTGGTATGGCTAGAAATACAGATCACACTGGGCCCATATTTCTACCCTGACCAATAGGTCTACCACACAGTAAGACTTTTCTTTTCCTCTCCCTCAAACCCGTACCCCTGAATCAGACACACTCCCTTCCCAGCCAATTTTACTAATTTAAACTCAGTGAAAGTTCAATTTGCGAGTGGAACTCTAAGGCTTCTAGTTCATTAATGTTGAACTGCAGAGCTCTTCATGGCCTTTAATGGTCACTGTGGTCCCAAAGAGAAAGACAACACTGATTCTGTGCCAAGAGCCCCCAATGGAAAAGCTGAAGTGCTGCTCTGGAACAAGGGTTCCAGAGCTGTCCTTTGCTTTCCCACCATTCCCTGGACAGAAAACACAACTGTGTTTCAAGCTTTAGAAACCTTTTGTAAATAAGTGCTTTTCTACACTTGTTCATTGTGTTGTTGGAACCTTGGGGTGACGGTAGACCTTCTATCTTCTCTCGGGTAATAGGCTCAGCTGGAGATATGGTAAAAAACAAAGAAACTGAGCCTAGCCCTCACAGGACTTTTATGCTCACCTGATAAGTGAAAAAGAAAGAATGTCCTTTGAGTAAATGTAGTGAAGATGTTGGTATAGACTTTCTAGATCCTTCTAAGGAGAGCTAGCTCTTCCTCTTCTTTGTTGTATAAGTTTAACATAAAAGGTCTTTTAGGAAGCACAATACCCCTGATTCTGGATGAACCCTGGGTGCTCAAAACATTGGGAAGGAGGAAGAAGCTGTTCTGGAGGATGGTTTGCCTAGTTGCTGCTCCTGTGAAGAGTTTCCCTATAACTTGTTCCAGAGGAATTTATCATTCACATTCTTAAAAGCAATGGGAGAAAGGAAAGGGAACAAGAGTTGGCTACCTTCTCCAAGAAGAAAGGCAACTTCCAGATGAGCAGGGCCTATTGGTCTCCAGGGAGAAAACCATGCTCTCCTTATGCATGTTTGATTTGCTCATGGTCTGGCTCTGGTCACTGAAGAATGGCTGTCAACAAGCGGACTCAAGAGGAAACAGAGGCTGAAACCTGGGTGGATCTTGGCTGAAACTTCAGCCATGACCTCAAGCACCTCAGCTGCACCTGAATACACATTTCTAGGGGAAGTGTGCTCTCTATGAGGAATAGCAACTCTGCCCCACAGGGGCCTTGTGAGATCACCCCAGCTGCTCTAAATTAATGCAAAACACACCACACACACACACACACACACACCTATTTCTTAAAAGCCCAGAACAGAGAATCTCCTTTCTTCATTCCTGATTTCAAACTCTTATTTTCTGCTAAATCAACTTTTTTTATATAATTTTCCTCTTCTGCTTAACTCAAATGTTTCTATACTGAATTTGCTGAGCAACCAACACATTTGTAAAAGCACACAGCAAGCTAAACATACTTCCTCAACTAGCCCAGGCCTCAAAGCCAACTACTTTCCTAGTAAAGAAATAGCTTCATGTCATTCAAGGTGGGGAGAATGTGCTGGGTTCCCCACTGCTCTTTCCATTGTCCCACTCCTATCTTTTTATTTCTCTCCCAAGAATCTCAATTTCCAGTGAAGTCAAATCTCAAAACCCAAACAAGAGAAGGAAGTTACATGTCTTCTCAGTTAAATAATCCCAGTTCTCTCAAGAATATAATATTCACACACAATTTGCCAACTACTGAGCATATGTTCTCTCTCCTCTCTCTTCTCTCCCCTCCTCTCC